>JAHREE010000152.1:85997-124624 GCA_033628505.1 Tringa tobata
CCTTCTGACTGCACAGCAAAACACCATAAAACCAATCTTAGGGAGAGAAGCAGTTAGGACCTCTTTTCAAAACTTGTGGTAGGAAAGACTGCTGAGTGCATGACAGGTAAGCCTATCTTTTTTTTCAAGCCATTAATGTGTTTGAGATGAGGATGGTAACCTGCTCTCCGTTTCTGTGCCTCCAAATTTGGATAGCGAGCTCTCTGTTGCTGGGTAATGAGCCATTGCAGGGCTGACACTGGTTATGCTATACATCATGGGTTTTGCAGTAAAAAACAAGGAGAATTATAAATCTTTCTCCTCCAAAAAGAATGATTTTCCCCCTGCTAGATTCAGATATTAGTCATCATCAAAAAATAGAAAGGTTTAGTTTGGAAGGGAACTTGAAGACCATCTAGTTCTAACCCCTCTGCCGCTGGCAGGGTCACCTCCCACTAGAGCAGGTTGCTCCAAGCCCCATCCAGCCTGGCTGTGGTCATGGTAGATCAATTCATGCACTTAGTCATGGTGATCAACTTATTCATAACCTCCACTCTCAGTTACTGCAGTTCATTGTACCTCGACATGGGACCTTTACCTTGAGAAGCCAGCCACGGCCAGCTCAGCAGGGGGTTACTCACAGCAGGGGTGGTGGTGATCCCGTTACCCATTGCCACATCCTCATTCCCGGGTCAAACCCGAAATTCCCCCCCTTGGTTCCCATGGGGAGGGCTTGAGCGGTGTCCACTGTGTGGTCACCACCTCCCATCACAGATGTGGTCTGCTGGGACAGCGCAGGCAGAAGCTCCATCTTCAAGAAAGGAGAGGTAAATATCCTGTCTACAGGTACGTTTTGCAATTTTCAAAATGCATACTCAGTCTGACAGCATAAAATGGTTGTGGCAGGAAGGAGACACAGGGTGCCTTCAACTAGAAAGAGAGAATAAGTTTGGTTTTTTAACAAATCCAGCATTTTTTGCCTACACAAGCACTAGGTGTTATGCTGCATGGGAGATAACACATGATACAGTTTCCTTTGCAATTTGGCTGGTTCAAACCATTCTGCCCACCAGAAAGAGAGGTCATGAAAAAATCCCAAGCCATTCAGTACCCCCGCAAAATTTCATTAATATATTTTCTTTTCATTTGAAACTAGGGCAAATTATAAAGACGAATACTCATGTGCTTACTGAAAAGTAGATACCTAAGAAGTTTTGCAGGCGAAAGTGCTGGATCAGATTCTGAAAAGTGAAGCTTGGCCATTAAAATGATGGATCTGTTATCTGGTAACTCACAGCTGTAGTTTTCACATCTTTCACAGCATTTTACGATGTGAAGCAGAACTGACTGGCTGCCAGGCTTTAAGATGAGCCCACACCAGAATATTGCTGTTTGTTGTAGCTCATGTTGGAGTACAGGTCTGAGTGAACACCAAGAAAAAGCATAATTTTTTTTTAATTGTGGTTTAACTAAAATGGAATAGTTCTTCTTCTAAAGGATAAAACATAAACAAACAACAACAAAGCTCTTTGTATCATTTCCAAAACAATTAATGCAGTCACTCTGAAATGCATACAGGCCACTCGTATTTTCTGTGTATGTTACAGAAGGACATCTAATGGAAAACACTTGTGCAATGAAGAGCTGTTAGTGAAGAATTATACAATAACAATTATACAATAACAGTTGCAACACAATTCCAGTTAATTACTACATTACCTTTTTAGAACATGTGATGCATAGTTATTCTGTACGCCTTTCCCCAAGAAACACAAAGCATTTCTTTGCCTACCAGCACATATCTTCTGAATTGTCTCCACACAATAGGTAAGAAAGATGAGTAAAAAAAAAAAACCACCCTATTGACGTTTCTGGATTATTTCATAGCATTTAAAATTCATTCCCTTCACATTTTCTTTTCTTGTCTTTCTCTGTTGATCATCTCCCCGTCCAGCCATGGTGCCTACTAACAGTGAAGCCACCTGTCCCCTATATTGTGGCAACAAATATGGGCGAGTTTAGTGGGCATAAGACCAATATTGTGTCCCAGCATGCATGTCTCTCTCTCAGTCTAGGCTCTGGAGAATGGCATTTCATAGGCAGCTAACCTCTGTGCAATCCGACCAGTGCCATATGGGATTCCCATGTAGGACCTGGAAGCACCTAGATAGTACACAGGACACACAGCGCTGCAGAGCAGGAGCCTTCCCCAGTCAGGATTTCACAGCGAGGATGCAGGACTGGAGCCTGAAAGCACCAATCTCTGACAGATTCACTTCAAAAATGTGCATCTTTATACGGGCTCTTTATATCAAGCTTTGGCACCCAGTTTTCTAGGAAGTAATCCCAAAATAACTCTTTCCTTTTCACGTTATTAGATTTCCTTTCCTTCCTACTCACCTGTCTCTACCTGTTTCTTCACTTCCTAAAAATATGTATACTTCTAATAATTTAGTTTGGCTTTCTTCTTTAAGTATGGCTTCTGTTCTTTCGTGTATTTTTTTCTGAATGCTTTCCTCCTTCTGCTTGCTTTTCTTTCAATAATTTCTCATGGTTTGGTATTTCCCTATGTGCTCCTTTATTTACTCTTTGTTACCTCACAGGTTCCTCTCAGGTTCTTTCTGAACTTTTCATTCTCTGAGGTTTTTTAATCTCTCTCTCAGAGAGACAGTTGTTCCACCTTCTCATTTATTTTTTTTTTAGTCCTGCTTTTTAAAGCATCTCCTCTTTCACCTCATCTACACTCCCTTTACATTTCTGTCATCTACTTTTTGTGCCTCTCTAGCTCTTTTCTTTTTCTTCCTCACCTCTACAACTTTCTGCTTTCTAAGTTTCCCACATTCTTTTCATTCTTGTCACACATTCCTCATTGAGACAAAGCTGTAGCTGAGAAATTAAGGTATCTGAGGACATCTGCAAACAAAATTTTATTCAACTTCATGAAAGAGACGGTTTCTCAGGGAGATCAGTATTTATGGTGTACCCTTCAGACTGTATTAGTACTAACTGCAGGTGTTATGCACAAAATCTCCATTTTCACTGCACAAATGAAGCTCAGTTCCTTGTATAATTGTCTTTTTTTTTTTTTTTTCCCTGCAGGTTTACTAAAGATTTATCTTTTGTAAGTAGTCATTGTCCAAATTGTAAGTGGTAATTATTTGAATATCATCTTTCCTCTCTACCCACACTGCCTGCTTTATCTCTGCAGACTTTCATGTACTGACAATCAAGTCTTCACATACGTGTTTAACCCCACAAACTGGTCGTCCCTACAAGCTAAGCAGAACTGGGACAATTATTGGAGTATCTTTTTTTTTTTTCCCCCAGAATAAATAAGAGGCTTTTTTCTTTTTACTTCCAACATGTATAATATCTTCAGCACTGGGTTATCCTGTCATACAGTATTATTTTCCTGATTCTGACCTTTTTCCTTGCCCTAAGTGAGAAAAGTTCTTCCTTGATTGCAGCGCAGCAGCCCCATGGGAATGCAGAGCTGTGCTCCAATAAGGCTGCTTGGCTGTAAAGGGGAATGGAACCCAGCTCAGACTGATTATTCAGCATTATTTTTCTCTTGTCTTGTATTGCATATCACTTCAACAGACCCTTTGCTTTCTTGCTTCAGGTCCGCCCTGCTGGTCCTTCCCTAGCCATCCTGCACATCCATTGCTCTCTGCCCCATTTTGTGATGTTTCATCCAAACTGAAGACAGACTGCTGTCTCTCCTGCAATTCAGAAAGAAGCAAAACAAACTCAAATGAAAAATACATTGCTGGCATCAACCTTATCTGCTTCCACATCTGCCAAGGGTATAGGACAGTATGCCAGAATCCACAGGGAAATATTTCTGCGACAGCCCTGGACTAGGTGGAATGGGTAGGGCTGATGAAACAGGGAGGCTTCATCCAGAGGGTAAACCAGGTACAGATGTGTACACAGGCTCAGGTTCCCTTTACATGCAGCCCAGTTTAAAATTGAACTAACTGTAAGGGCCTTTTTGGCCAACAGAGAGAAGCAACTTCCCATGGTACACATCCCAAGAGGAATTGTCATATTTTCACATACAGTTAGGTTATCGTAGCTTTATATTTCCAGATAATGGCAAACACATACATAAAACTACAGCAAAATTATTGAACTAGGCTTTGGTAATGTTTTTATAGCTAAGGTCATGTCACCTTATCTTTTTCAAACAAGAATTATCAATAAATTTGGAGTCTTTCATGTGACACACCCCTCCCCCCCATTTCTAAATACTTCTGAATGCCAAAGACTCTCACTTGAGACACAAACCAAGCTTTATCAGAAGCTCTGGCCAGTTTCTTTGTAGATGTTCTTGCCATTTGCTTCACCTTCTGTTTGCTGCATCAGGAGACATTTACAAAACCCTCACACCAGGCTGACCTTAACCCAAGCCTAAGTTTACAGCTATTTCCTAAGTCAGTACAGCCAACTTCTTAAACCAGGAGCTTAGAAAGCAAATTGTGATTATGTTTGAGCATAACCAAACTTCTAATCCTGTAATTTTTCTTTGCCCACAGCTGAGGTACCTGAACTCCAGCTAAAGGAGCACCCAGACTTCAGCACCATTGCCTCAGTGTGCAGTGAGAATGGAAAACTCTCTGAGGGTTTTAGGTCAGCAGCACCAGGTTTTAGGTCAGCAGCACTGCATCTCAAAAGTAGGTAATGCTGGTGTGCCGGGCGTCATTTCAGGCAGGCAGCACCTATGGACATGTTTGCATTTCAGTCCTGACTCTATGATTCTGCATTTGAAAACAGTGAAATCACAATTAATTGCAGAGGTAAGTCTGCAAGTGCAGTTCCTGATGATGGGTTGTGTCTAAATACTGCCTCTTTCTGCAGCTGTGTGTGCCAGCATGTGGGACGTAAGAGACAGGGAGAGAGAAAAACTAATTGTTAGGTTCTCACTATTACCAAGCCACACGTGGAAACCCTGAAGTCTCTTATGCATTGCCTCCCTCTGCTTCTTTTGATGCTGTGCAGGAACCAGTAGATGTGGAGTCATGGAACCAGAGAAACAGGGACTCCTGAAAGGTTGGATGTGGCACATAACAACATGCAGATTGGACTGCAGCAATGGATCAAAATATAGAGCTCAAGCAACTTTATGAATGGTTAGAGGATGCTTCTGTTTACTTCTAGCTCAGAATCCCTTTGGTTTTACACTCCTAATTTTGTTTTATTTTGTTTTAATGATATGAACTGCTTATTTTGCTCATATGGATACACCTTTCAAAATACAGGTAGCTGAATAAGCAAGAAAAATAAGCTTCTATCAATCAGCAATAACAAATGCACAACATGCCAACTATCCCAGAAAAAAAAAAAACAACAAAAAAAACAGGCCTAAAGGAACTTATAATCAGTAAAAACTGTAGTACTTGCATAAAATTAAATAGTTGAGATAATGGTTTGTGAATATGTGCCAAGATGGTGTGAATATGTCCACGAGGTATGAAAAGTGGCGTGCACTAAAGGATTAAGTCACTCCAAGCCAAGAACCAATCTGAGGTACCCACCTTGGCTGGGGTGCACGGGGCAGAGTGGTGCCAGGCAGCACAACCTACGTGCCATGGGCACTGCATCACCCCTGAACTCCTGTTACTTACCCAGAGACCTCAGGTGACTCATGCTGGTGGGCACTGATATTCCATGAAGGCTTAAGAAATTGAATCCCTACTCTTGCATCTCCCAGGCTAACACATTGACTTCAGGGAGGTTGAGCTTTCAACCTTTGTATTGAGACCAGTATGTGCCTTTTCCTGAGTAACAGAACTTAAAAATATTAAGGAAAAAAGCAGCAGCAGAACACGTATTCTCTGTTGAACTATGGCTTCCTGGTACATATTTCCTAGAAACACATCATCACCATCTATGGAGAAAGCAACTTTGAACTATTGGCAAGTCTTTATGAGGTACTATAAATTGCTAATACATTTATTTCAAACACTGGTAAGTACACAGATGTCCATGAAAAGCAAAACAAAACAAACTACCCCCATAAAGCAGTGACTCTAGTTGCTTTTTCCAGGAGGACTGATATGTGTTTTAAGAAAATATATTGCATTGGCTATGTACTCTGAGCATCTCTAGTCAAATGAGTAGACTGCAGAATTAGAGATGTGATATAATGTATTCTTCCTGTCTCTTATTCACAGAGGTATCGTTGAGGATGAGGTGTAAATTTAGGCTGTCACTCTTCCAGCACTTCACTAGTTGTGCCACAACCATAAGCAATCTGTGTATTACATTTGTAAGCTTAAAAAAAAAATAATCTGATTTTGCACTTTGGCCAGCCTGAAGAGCTTCTAGGAGAGAAGTGGATGACCACACAGCACTGTATAACAAACCTCCTCTTAATAGTATTACAGAGTGGACAATTAAGGACATTTGTGTTAGTCAGTTTCCCACTTTGGGGTTAAATCAGTGAATGGAAATCTGTGTAGCAGTAGAAAGAGCTACTACGGATGATGCTGTGGGCAGACAAATGCCAGGCCAACGTTTCTTAAGAAAAACAAAACCCCTGAGCTTTTCCCCACCTTCCCATGAGTTCCCTCTAGTTTGGCATCTACACACATGTTTGAATGGTTTCTGCCTTTCCCTAACCCTCTCATTCATAGCTTGGTTCAGAGGTTCGTGTGGTGGATTTACCTCTGTATCTGACTCTTGCAAAATATGACTTACGTGAAGATTAGCTGGAAAAGCCCCAGTGCAGTTGTTTTGCCTCTTTCTGTACTAACACACCCCACTGACCCCAAAGCTGCCTTTTACAATGACTACCAGATTGAATAACATACTGTATTTTCTCCACCAGTGCCACCAGAGGATTTTCCCCGCTGACTTGACTAACCTATCATACTGCTATTAAATTAAAATGAAAACCACCTTCTACATAATAATGCAACCTGAGCAGGCCTTTGGCCATTGTGCCATCCATCTGTTGTTTGTAAGAACGACTTTCCCTGACGGGAGGTGGTGTGTTGAGGCTGAATCTACCACCTGCCACTTTGCTTAGAAAAAAACCCCTTTCACTCCATGCTATGAATCAATACTTTATAGAAAGTTTTGTAGAAAAACTAAGGATTATGCAATTAACTGGTTTAGCTTTCTGAGGGAAAATCCTCGTAGGTAAGGGGTATGATATCAGGATTCATGGAGCAGAGGAGCAGGAATATTAGTAACTTTTTTTGTCTCTGGTTGCCTCCAACAGTGTAAGAGGTGGTCTTCCTACCATTCTGACCATGGGGTTACATCTTCACAGCTATTCCTACCACACTTGCTGGTTCTCTCAGCGTTGCTGGGAGGATGACCTGGGTGTCAAGTTCTACACTGCTATACCAATGAACATGCAGCCCAACCACAAACTGAAGTGTTTTAGTCAATCCTTCACATACAACATGACGGGTTGTAATGGTTAGACATCATAGACGGTTAGCAGTTACCTGGAATGGGGGGCTTTTGAGAGGAGAACTTAACTGCTGGCATTTCATGGGGTTTCTGTCAGATTTTAGTCTTGAATCCTCCAAGCTTGAGAGTTCCGTAAGTCACCACATGAGATGGACTCATGGACAGGAGCACCTTTGAATTAAGGACTTTATTACTGGAATGAAACTGAATTTTGAGTCTCTGATGACTTGACAAATCTTTGCCCATTCTTCACTAGAGTGACGTCAAAACTGGCTCTACCATACCTTTGTCAGCCCATTTTCTTAAAATCATAATTATTTGGATATCTTAATACATTCAACAGAAATAGTAAATGTTGTTAAAATTGTTACATTTATTGACATGATATAATTCAATGAGAGAGAGTCTCAATGAAGAGACTGTTTGTAACATGGCGGTACCGACACACACAAGTTTACTTGTAGAAGTCTTCTATGGGCTTATGGGGAAATTCAGGGCTGGACTCGTGAAAAATTTGTGTTTTCTCCTTTTGCCAAAGGAAACTCCTTTACTCCTCTTTTGTCTCTCTTTGGTTGCCAAAGAGTTTTCTCCTTTTGCCAAAGAAATGATTTTCACTTAGTTTCAACACTGTAAATACATGAACTGCAGAGGTGTGCCACGAATTGACAGCGTGTTCATATCATTTCTGTCCAAAGGGAAATAGGCAAGGTCCCTTTTTCCTGCATCATATAAACAAGTATTAAATCAACAATCTTTCAACTGTTGAGAAATCCACACTTCAAAGTTTCTTAAAAGCTTTTTAATAAAAATGATCTCAAAAGAAAGGTTTGTAATGAACTATTACTGCACATGTTCTGTTATTCTGGGGGAAGAAGTGCTGTATTGTGTAAGTAGTCATAGTGAACATCCATCACACTCGAGTGTGTTTGATGCAGACAATAATGAGATTTTTTTAAACTTCAATTTAAATTAGCAGTTACAAAGCAGCTACCAGAAAACCACATTAAAAGAAATACAAGTAAACAAACTTCTGCCAGAATAAAATGTTAAACTGATGTTGAAAAGTGAAGTTAATGTCCAAATGAAGAGTTTGGGAAGGTGTTCCTGTTTATATGTGACTGGTATGTGTTTATTTTTGTGCAGTTCAGAATAACCCTGAGGTCCGAAGTCTTTGTTTGAGCTGATCAGAATATGTTGAGTTTTCTTTCAGTTTTACCTGACAACCCCAGATGTATGTAGTTGAAGACAATACTACACTAAATTGCAGTCTATGATGCCATCTCCTTTTGGCTACTACCCTCATTCAAACCTATTTATTGTGTTTGTCTCAGGGAAACTTCACTAACTTGCGTCTATGCATGCGAGTCAAATGACTGAATGTTGTTTACCAGCGAGTAGATTAATTGATACAAATAAAGAGAGGACAAAGGATCATAAAATGTATTTTTTCTAACTGAATTTTACATTTATTTTCTTCCAGTGTGTAGTAGGATTGGAAAAGGACTCTAGGAAATACAGTAAAAAAAATGTACCTAGTAATATGTTGTGGCGTCCACTATTTAATCTTTCCTAGGAGCTAGAGAAAGATGACCATGCTTTTCTGTAGAGCATAAAATGTGTCTCTGTATAAGCCTGGATTATTAATAAGGTTCTCTTGCAAGGAAATCTCTCTTAAGGATGACTTGTAAAGAGAAAGAAATATATTTGATTTTTCTTTCTTTTTTTCTTCATGGTATATAAAAGATGTCAATGGGAACAGTTTTAAAAGCAAGTCTTCTGTTTGGAATTTTATTTGGGTTATAGATTAAAAATTCATGTCTTAGCTATCCTTGAGGTAGAAGACTCCTCTGCTGACTGGAAAATTCATAGCACTATCATCTCAGGAGAACAAGTGCAGCTTGATTAATTGACAGAAAGAATTATCTTTACTTCTCTGCTTAAAACTTTTTGTTTGTTTGTTTCTGGTTTTGTTAATGGTTATTTGATGTCAGTGCCTTAGATACACTTAGTGTAAAGATGGTTTTTGTTAAGATTAAACACCCTCTGCCATTTGAGTTACATATTGACATGCTCCCAGGCTGCATTTTAGAAACCTTAATGAGTCTTCCAGGAGAAACCAGAGAAGCAATATCTGGAGTTTCTCACATTTTTATTTAAGTTGAGGATGAGAGAGGTGAACAAGGAGGGGAAAAAAAGGAGCACTTTATGTCAAAAGGCCTTAAGAGTCTTCTGTATATATCAGTTAGCAGGAAATAACATAGAGATCCCAGAACTCTTTCAGGTAGCCTCTTAAGGACCAAAACAGTGAGAAGTTTTGGAGTGGTCATTTCAGACAGGACGTGGTTTGAAAAACACAAGGTGCTTGTACAAGTTTTACTGTAAAACAAAGTATGTTTGATTATGAACATCTGAATGTCACTCCAAAGAATAAGGAGAATAAGGTAAAGTGGTGTTTCTCGCTGTTATCCTCAATATTCAGGTAGTGAAACAGTCACAGCCTGAAGAATTATTCAGTGTGTTTTCAAAGGCAGCTTTCAAAAGTTATTTTTCCATTAAAACTGTCAGTTTTGTAATACAGTCATGATTTCAAAGCACAGAAATGCAATATTCTGGCTCAAATCAAAGACAGATTACCTAATTTATGTTTACATATTCTCAAGTGTTAACAGTAAAGTTGGTTGCAGGGTTTTTTTTTCAGAACTTCTATATAATAAGAAAGGAAACCATGGCAGTGATGTTAAAAAGAAAAATGGTAGTGAGATGCCTCAGGAGGAGTACTTTCTTTAGTTCTCAAGGTGAAAACTGGAACTCTTCCAGCAGCCAGTTTTCATTTCAGTTGTGCATTTCTAGTCTGGATGTAGGAAACATCTAACCATATTATTTGATTCATATTATGAGGAAAGTCAGCCTTCACGATCCTAACAGTCACTATGGACCAATCTGTGAGTCCTTCTCGCAAATAAAATACAATCATTTCTTCTTATACTTCACCCATATATGGACAGATTTATGTCATTTATATAAAACATCTGTGTCTAGTCCTTCACAATAGTCTAATATAATGATTTTTAAGATTGGAAATTATCCTGATGCAATCACCGTAACATCCTTCTCAGATGGGAATGCCTCGTCTTCTGCCCTGCCCTTCTTATATTTGTAACTATACTGTGCAAAAAAAAAATATTTTTTTAAAATAAAACATTCCAATATATTTTTTCTGGCATAGAGAAACGTCCCACCAAAATTGTAGACAACATTTATTTAAAAGGAAGCTTAACCCCATGAAGAATGAACAGCAGGTTGAGTGATGAAATTGCCATACGTATCTAAAATGTAGATGATAACCTCTCCATTCCAGAGGTGAGATATCTATTCTCCAAAAGCAGCTGCTAGCCTGGCAGTAGCAAATTTCTAGTTCATTCTCTGAGCAATCATTTTCAGATAACATGATGCCTTACCTTCGAGGTCCAGCCTCTGGGATACAGGTAGCAAGGAGGTCAATCTGACATAGCATTTAGGTACTAATGTAGTAGATTACCTGAGACGTTTCCTTGGCCAATTGAGAAGCTTCTACAAAGGTGATTTAAATCTCAAATGGAGAGACAGCCAGGCAGACTGACACTGTTTTTAAATTCTCTGGGAAAATGCAATGCCTACAAGCTTGCAGCCTGATCTGGGGTCTTTTGAAACCTGTGTGTGAGTGCGTTGGCTCAAACCAGTGGGTTTGGATCAGACCCTAATTAGGGAACAGATTTCCAACCTTCTGAGATCCAGTAATGTGCCGTGGGGAGGTCCAGGAGCCCTTCCTACGCCAAAGCACTTTTCAGGAGGCAGGAGGGCGGCGGTGGTGTTAATTCAAAGGGGTGCAGCCCCGAGCATCGGCTCTCACGGAGCAGGAAAATGCAAACATTACAGCCCCGTGACAGCTCTGAGAAATCACACTCCTAAATTCCAGACCTCAAGAGCCAGCCTGGCAAAAGTCCTAGCGTTAAAATAACAGGTTGCCCTCATGCCTGCGGCTTAATAACTGAGATTGTTCTTCTATGGGGGTGGAAAAAAGGGACTTTCCAGATAAAGAGTGTGAGCAGGACTCTGCCCTAATTACAGCACATTTGAGTAGACTGTGAAATCAGCCCTCCCTCTCCCCCCACCCCCCAACAGGTTTGCTAGGAAATGAACAGTGAATACTCTAACACTGAAGTGGGTCTTTGTATTACCCAGGCTGAAGAATTTTCTCAAATATTTTTTAAACCTCAAACATGTTCTTCCCTCTCAGAGACATTTGCTCTTTCATTACCACATAAAAAGTACCCTGTGATATTTAAAACAAATATCTATTTAAAGCTTTTACATGGTATTATTGCTATTCTACCAAATCATTTTCAAAATTAAATTATGTTTCATCACTGGTCCCAGTCTGAGAAGCCTCTCACCTAGTGACTATAATGCCATGAGAGGGAACTGATATTTTAAAAAGAAGCTGCAGAAAGAAGAATTAGGTTTTATATACCCCCAGCAGTTATGTGGCCAGGGCTGAAAACAGCATGCCTTTATAATATTACTCATTTTGGTATGAAAAACAGAAGGTTTGAGTATCTTTAGAGGAGAATCCCCTCTCCAGCTTGAACAAACAAGTTGACTTATAGCACGTGAACAGTTACAATCACATGAACCTGCAAGTGTCCTTACCTTTGATCTGAGAGGGGTAGAGAGCTTACACAGGGACTTGCTCACTAGGAAGGTATGGTGAATTTCTAAGGAGAAATTCAAGCAGGAGTCTTACAGAACTCAAGGGGCTTGTGGGAATGCTCCTTTTTTGAGCTGACTGCAACAGCAAACTTTATAGATCAACTCAGAGAGAAACTTGCCACTCCACCAAAAGAATTTAAAAAGAAGGACAAGCAAAATTCAGCTTTTATTAATGACAAAAAGTCTCAAAGATCATTATATATTGAATTGGATGTTGCTTGAATACTTCCATGGCCAGAAGCAGTGAGATGGAAATAAATGTTTCTAACACTAACGTTTTAGTAGAGAAAGACTTAGAAGAGCAGCCACACAGGGGGAAGCAGAGGGGTTTTTTGGGAGAAGGAAAAAGAACTACAGTTCAGAGGTGAGTGTGCAATACTGAACTGAACACAATTCAGGTATAAAGTTAAGTGGGGCTGCTTGAAGAGTATGCTCAAGTTGGTGAAGGGCATGAAACACCCCTTGTCTAAGAGGTATTTGTGCTTTCATGGGAGAGAAATTAAATTCCTCAAAGGCTGCGTAGCTAAAGCAAAGTGATTGCACATGTATGTCATTTACTCTGAAAAAATATCACAAGTGTTGATGGTTGCTTGACATTCATTGGTCTGTTTAACTAATCAATGGAGTAGCGGCTGATTGAAAAGCTAATGTCACGTGTGGTGGGAATACAAAATCTTTTGCTTCCTCATTTGTTTACTATAGGGGATTTCTTTGAAAATGAGCTTTAGTGAGCTGTGACTTTGTATTTGTTTGTGCCTCAGAAGTGCCACAAGTTTGGTTCTGAATATTTGAAGGAACGTATCTCTTTTTGGGGACTGGAAAAAGTGCAAATGGCTTCAGAGCAGAATGACCTGTTCGCAACAGAACTGAATAAGCAGTTATTTCCCAGAAGAAATCCTGTGGCTATCAAAACACCAAAATTTGCATTATGTTGATGTGAATAATGTGCAACCCACAGTTCTGATCCTATGGGCACAATATATTTCTGTCGTTGAACTACAACTATATCTTGGTAAAAGAAATGATCTGAAGTTGCAGCAGGGGAGGTTTAGATTAGATATTAGGAAGAATTACTTTACTGAAAGTGTGGTCAGGCACTGGAACGGCCTGCCCAGGGAGGTGGTGGAGTCACAATCCCTGGAGGTATTTAAGAAACAGGTAGATATGGCACTTCAGGGCATGCTCTGGTGGTCAAGATTGTGGGGGTCTTTTGTGTGTGTGTGTATGGTTGGACTCGGTGCTCTCAGAGGTCCTTTCCAACCATGAAGATTCTGTGATTGCCATTGCAACTGTAATTTTTTTAAACAGAGAAAATGTGTCTTGCAGAAAACAATGGGCTAGTGTCATGATTTGGTGGCCAGCATGTAAGAAAAACAGTTAGGAAGCTATAAAAGGCTCCTTACTGAATACTAAAGGACTGGACATGTACTTCATTTAAAAACTAATATGAAAAGAAATGTCAAAGTGCATTAGACAGTGAAGGAACATCTGAGGTGTGCTATGCAACCCAGATGCCCTTACTGTAAATGCAGAGGAGGCTGATTACTTGCAAGGGTTGGGGTGAGGTAGTTGTGTCCAGAGCCAGCTTCTGGTTTTGTGCTTCTTCCCTTTCAGATGTGTATGGACAGTGGTTCTGGACAGGCACTGCTAATGCGACTGTCTGTTATTAATACTAAGATAATTAATCTAATAATTAATAATGAACTCTTAGTATTGTTCAGTGAACTTTAGGTGTGCAGCTCCTTAAGCCTCTCAGAAACCCAACCTGTATGAACACTTTCCAGCTACCCCAGTATGAGCAGAGCTCAGGCTTTTGGCTCGTCACTCCGTGTTGTGCCACACAGCTCTTAATCTTTACTCTCTTTCTTTCCAGCAAGCTCAATGCACTCCCTCACTGTGCAGCTCCCTGTTGCAAGTGCACATTGCAAACACTTTTTGTTACCTAACTGACAGGTGCCAGGCTATACTAACCTCAAATATTATTTTTCTAAAAGCAGGGAAAAAAATTGCTCTATGGATGTAATATTCTATCACCTTTCATGGGCACCTCAAACTTTCTTAAGCAATTAGTTCAGAGGGATTTTTAACTACATTTTTACATATGATTCCTTCTTACATGTCTTAAATGACTTTTTTTCCCTTGTATTTGTAGAGGTTGGTGGGAATGTACAGGCATGAGAGAGAATTTCTTACTTCCAGAAGTCTCTCTGGGAAGTTAATGAGGGCAGTGACCTGCAATTTCATGGTCACCTCCATCAGATTTACATGTGAGTGTAATGAGAAGGAATGACAACTTGGTCATGGAGCCACTTGTACAGAGACAGTTTTAGAATCAGATAAAATTTAGATTTTCCTCACTATAGGGAGACGACAAGAAAACAGCTCGTTAGAGATGTAAATCTAAAAATAGTCAGATGAGACAGAAAAAGAGATTAGTTGTGATTTCAGAAGCCTAGGAAATGATGCTGGGCATTTGGGTCATGCCTAAGACTGGATGGGTAAAATAAGTGGGTTTTTGAAACAGTGTCAGGGCAAATGTAGCTTGTTTGTCCAAGAATGGACAATCTGATGGGAAGGTCCTCCATTTGGCAGCTGAGCTTTTGTTACTTTTGTGTCCACTTAGTATGTGGAAGTGTTGAGAAATCTGGTCTTGAGTCCTGGTCTAATACTTCCTGATATCTGGAGCTTAATTGTGGTAACCTGGATTTTAGGTAAGCTTGGAATCTTTGTGTGAAAGAAAGGCTGAGAGTGGTTAAGTTGTTCATGCCCACACAGCCCTTTTCTCTACAAATACTTATAGTTCTATTAGTATCACTATACCCACAACACTGCTGAATAATTGGTGAATCATTTTTTTGGCTGGAAAGTATTTTGCAAACATTCACTTTAAGCCCATCAAATTATTATTATGGTTGCAGAGATGTTTTAAATATTTCCTTGTTTTTAATTTGGCTCATTTTTCAAACTGCCTTTAATTATCCTCATTCCTCAAAGCAAAGCAAACTTTGCTGATGCAGTTAGACTTGTGATAAAGTCTACTTACTGCCTAGTAAGCTGAGGAGAAAAAAAAATCTGCAACCTAAAATCCACACATTACCATGATATTTTTTTCACTGTTATTTCTTGAACTTATTTATTGATGATTGATTTGATTGAGCCACCTGGTCTAGCGGGAGATATATGACTTTGTAGAGTCATACATTCATGTGCTGGCTACATCTTGGTCAGTCAAGCAAGAAAAGTCTAGTTCTGGTCTACACAGCACAGCTTTTGGTCCCCCACCATTGGGTTCCCACTCTGTCCAGGTCATAAACCTACTTTTCGTTTTCGTTCTCCTCAGCTTTGGACCATGGTGGTTCCTCACGGATCTTGATTTTGGCGTTGCTCAAGAGGGTTCTGGCCCCTCTTACTGCTTTTGTTTCCTTTGCTGCTGGTCATCATCCAGCCTCGTGTCCTAATGGCATTGCTGGACTATGGTCTCTTGGTGTGATTTTACAAGGTCCTTAAAAAAGCTGTTCCCTTGAAAACTGTGATTGATATTTGGTTTACGGGCATTGCTATTTATAGCTTACACGTGTTCAGCTATTTATTTCCCTGCTTCATTATTCTGAATATTGATTAAAAAAATGCTTAAGAGATCTAGTCCAGCTGCTTTCCCCTTACCTAAAACTTGGTGGCAGCTGCAGAACTTTCTAGTCTTGGAAACATAATTAAAACTAATTTTTAACTCTTTTGTGTACAACAACTATACATATTTCTGCTACAAACCTCTATCTAAGTAAGCTACAGAAATGATGATGGTTAGTCCTGAGGATTAGAATAGTCCTTGCCTTTTTCTTCATGCTAGGTTCTTAAGTAGACTAGTATTAATGGCCCTACACAAACAGGCAAAAAAGGAACTGTTTGCCTGATTTAGAAGTAGTATGGGAAAAACTGGTTAACTATATTCAGAGCAATGTATTAAATAAATAATGCAAAAAAAATGTGTGCTGTTAAAAAAATTACAGCAGAAGTTAAACCACCACAGGCAAGCGTTTTTTTTTTTCCAAGAACAAGATTTGGTAGGCCTGTTTTATTTTCAGTAAAAGCTTCTCTGGTGGAAAATTGGCATATTGACAACAGAAGAAAGATTCTGGTTGGGAGTCTGATCTTTTTGAAAACATATTCAGATGGAAAATTGCTGATGAGGATTTTTTGGACCAGTTAACATGAATTAGCAGTTGCGTTGCATAATCTTTAATAAATAATCATGTGATTTTTTTTCAAGGTGCTTTTTAGTAAAAGCAATTGTCATGCTGGTAGCAAGTGTTCACTCTGATCTGTGTATTGCTTCTTCGTGGCAGTAATTCTCTGCTGCCTTGTGGTATCACCTGTCGTGTGCCTGAATTCTTTCTGTGAAAGCATGTCCCCCATGATCTGAAAATCTTTCCTTCTCTTCTCTCTCCTGCTACCTGTCTCTGATGTGTATGTATATGTATACTTCTATATGCCTACAATACATATACGAACTCCAAATAAAAATACACTAGTGGAATTCTTGGCTCTTGAGACACCTGGAACCTAAATGGAGCTTAATTAGAAAGCAGTCTTGCAAGAACGTCATGGAAATTTACCATCCAAGCACAATTATTGCCCATCACCCTTGCCACAGTGATGATGATGAGGGTACACAAGCTAGAATAGGAAGTGGGAAGAAAGAATGAGGACATGTTTTTTGAATGAAATAAATGCATACTAAAGCACATTGAAATAGTTATGGAATAATTGATATAACTGATATAAATAAGGTTGATGAAGCTTTTGGCTTCTGTGAAAACAAAGAGGGTCCAAGTCTGTCGAAAGCATATGCCTTACATTTAATACGTTGAATGTAGACAATTGATGCTTTCCAAATACAGACTGCCAAGTGCACAAAGAGCAAAATTTAGTCAAAGTTCATTCTAAGGTCATACACTCAGCGCAACCATCAATCTGGACAACCTCTCAGTAACCTCCACATACTTCCAGACAGGATCTGGGATCCTTTGTGTCCCAATTAGACCATGCAACAGTTAATTTGTTTTAAATAGGAAATTAAACAGTCATGTAAAGTGTTATATGAGGGTCATAAAATGGTTCTTGAGGTGCATTGATGAGGGCTGTTTGGGATTCCTACTCCACATCTTGCTACAGCAAAGTGAAAGAGAAGCAAAATGATTGGAGAAAATAATTACAAAGTCTTTGTGATGAAAAATTATGAAAGAAAATGTCTTGACTGGGTGTTAAAATGGCAGATCCTTAAGTGGTTTAATTTTTAGAGACACTGTCTCTCTGTTCCACAGTGAGGAGGCCACATAGAACTTGTGTGCTTCTTGCATTGCAGAAAGCATGCTGCCTGCTGGAGACCGGCAGGAGCACTGCAGAATTAAGATTCTGGCAGAAAATAGCTGAAAAAAGAAAAAGAAAGAAAGAAGAGCTGTGAAAAAGCAGCTGAACACGTCCTTCACACTAGCACTGGAAAGAGGGTGATAGCCCTGGTGATAAAGTGACACTGCTTGGGGTTTCAGTGACTTTTTTTAAGCTGCAGGTTCCAGAAGCATTGGTGTTCAGACTCTGGAGAACAGTTGACTGAGTGGGGAGCACAAGAAGGAGAGGAGAGGCAGGGTACCAGTGAAGAACACAGGCAGCCTGATGGTATGAGTGACATGGGACTTGAATCCAGGTGAGGCAGAGGAGAGGATCTTCATCAGGGATTCTAAAATAAACCTAAGTATTACTGAAGTGGACAGACTCTCATCAGCAGTGTCAACATTTTTCTGCTTCTCTTCATGAGCTCAGTTTCAGCGATCAACATCAAGACTAATAATGTTCTAATAACGATAACTTTCTAACTCTTTCCTTTCTTGGTCAGTGAAGTTATTGAGGTGACTCCAGACAAGAGCTTCCTGAGGAGGTGGCCTACTGATACATCTTTTATCATTAAAAAAAAAAGAAAAAGAAATATTTAATGGGTTAAATCCAATTTTAGAAGGAAAAGAATAGATTCAAATCAAGGCTGCTTCACTTCAGCAAGATGAGGTTTACAACTGTTGCAATATTAACCTTGAAAATAAAGATTTATGAATGATAATGGAAACACTGACAAGACCCTTTGTTGTACTTACTAGTGTTACAAAATCCTGATATATGCAAACCTGATGAGATAAAAGAAAGCTAGTAAAGGAAAAATAAGGCGTTATTGTAGGAGAAACCTAGTTTAAATCTGTTTAATATCAAATAACACAAAAGGCCTGATTCCCATACATTGAAAAAGGGTAGTGGAATAGAAACAGAGGTAAGATGAAACAAAAATTAGTCAAGTGCTAATAATAAGTGGCAAGTAACCCTCTGAAGAAGTGGTGATGTGATTCACGGAAACACCCAAAAGGCTAAAAGTTTATTCATTAAATCTCTCTCACCTAGATGTTGGGTTTTCTTGGGAGATTTCACTGCAGTTAGATTTCTGTGATGTTTCAGTATTCTGCTTCTTGTAGATGATGGAAACATGAAGCAGAACAGCAAAAGCAGAAACAAAACCACTTATGTGATTAAAAAACACCCCATAGTTTGCCTTTTTATACAGAGCAATTAGCTTTTTTTTTTTTTACTGTATTCAAATCAGTTTTGCAATGTTATGAAATTACAGAGAATTTCTTTACTACTTATCGTTATGGAATTTTGATATTACCCATACATTCAGTTTTAACATTTTTGGGGTAAAACATATCAACTTTTGAAGACCATCAGTGGCACTACATCAAATATTTTCAGGGATGAACAACCTAGTGTGACCTGAAGAGGACACCATGACTACAATAAGTGGCAGGTATGCTCAGTCTGGAAAGAAAACCATGATATTTCTGACTTCTGAGAGCTACGGATTTCTAGCAAGTTATTGTAGACGTGAGACTGTATAACATGGACTTTTATGGACATATAACTTTTGATGAGATTTCAGTAGCAGTGTAATTAAAGAAAATTTCTGCAGAACTCTGCACATTAAATAGCCACTATGCAGGAGATTTCACTACACTGCTGGAAGGGACCTCATGTGGCCTCCTCTTATTCATCCCACTACCCTATGATTTGCAATGTGACAGTTAGTGATGGGACAGGTGGAAAGTTCATAATCACATTATGCATTAATAAAGAATGAGCCGATTTATCGTGAAAATAAAAATAAGGGACCATACTGTAGCAAATTTTTACAATTCTAGGCTGTAACAACCACATACTCCTTCTTTCTCCTTTATTCCTAAATGGGTGTTAAACATGGGTAATTTTAAACATTTTAAGGAAATCTCAAATCATAAAGCAATTATGATTATTTTTAAAATATAAAAGCTGACAACTGTGCGTGATGGTTTGTAGGTCTCATGCTGCTCTTTATACCCATGTGCTCCCGCACACAAGAACACACGTGCAGGAATTGTTGGGAATTTAGATTATCAAGTGCAGCATTATGCAGAAGTGCCTTGCAGAGAATGTGTGTGCTGGGAGGTGGTCACCTATAATAACAATTTTTCTGCTTTAAATATCCTCGTCATTCAACCGAGGAGTGCCTGGTCATATAATCAGATGAATAAATGTCAAGTATTCAGAAAGAACAAGTTGCGGATCATCCACATACATACGGAAAATTATTCCTCAGAACTACTTAGTGAGTACTGATGAAAAATTCTCAGACTTATGAAAATCTGGATAATTCTTAGGTTTATGAAAGGCTAGGTTGGTTCCCAAGTGGTTCAAAACCACAAAAGACAGAATTGCAATTTCTGTAGGCACAAATTGCAATTTGTCTTGTTCTTGGAATCAATGATCTTAAAGGTCCTTTCCAACCTAAATGATTCTATGATTTATGTTCAGAATCTGTCTGAGGTGGGATCAGGGTCTTGTAGCAGAGAGAAAGGAGACAGGAATAGGACGGGTGACTAATAGCATCTCTGCTGGGGTTTTCAACTAGTGAATCAGTGTGGAAGAGGGAAAGCCTGTGGCACGCATTGGGCAAGGAGAATTGGGAAGCAAGGAAAAGATGATGGTTGGACTTGTTGATTTTAAGGGTCTTTTCTAACCTAAACGATTCTACGATTCTACGATTCTATGATTCTATGATTCTGTGATCAAGACAAGGCCAGAAATTAAACAGGCACAGAAGCACATAGCTGGCCAGCCTAGAGGGTCTTCAGCTGGTGTTAGCATCCTGGCTGAAAAGTACCTCAGCATCTTCCTGCTTCAAGCACAGCGAGAGCATCGGGGTGATGGAGGAGGTGTGAGTTCTCAAAGGGTCTACTGAAAAGTCCTACACCAGATGTAAAACTTGCAGCTGCCAGGCAAGAAGCATGAGTACTGTTGGCGAAGACCTGCCCAAGCACGGCACAATTCTTACCTTGTAGCATCCGTGGCACAACGGAAAATTACTGAGGGGTTGTCTTGGTACAGTGTTAGCCCAAACCCGTGTGCTCAGCTTCTGGGGCCATGAATTTTATTCTATTGAAAGAGCTCAGTTGGCTGGAAAAAAACATGCACAAAAGATAATACCACTTTCTTTCAAACTATTGATATTATTGTGAACTATGGAACCCAAATAAACGGTGCTCATGTATTAAATAAAAATCTAACAGTGTTTTATTGCTCACTATTAACTTGCTCTGCAGTGATGTATAAGCAGTTTGAGTCTGTATGTAGAAATAAGAGTATCTGCAGGGTATTCCCAAGGTTATAATTTCACTAAGGATTTCTCTGATGTCATAAACTGAAAGAGCTGAGTTGAGCTGTTGAGTCATAGGAACCCCAAGATGAAAATTATAGGCTTTTAATGCACAGCAGGCAAGATTTTATACATTAACAGCCTTAAGTGGGCCATCTGTGACGATTATACCTTCTCTAAAGTCTCAGGGCTCCAGTAAAATGATTTTTATACCT
Organism: Tringa tobata; assembly: GCA_033628505.1. Classification (NCBI taxonomy): domain Eukaryota; kingdom Metazoa; phylum Chordata; class Aves; order Charadriiformes; family Scolopacidae; genus Tringa; species Tringa tobata. Next base: position 107,091 of record JAHREE010000152.1, read on the forward strand.
ATCAAATGAGTGTGTTTTCCCATCTATTTTTGCCACTTTCTCTTTGAAGGAGATGATGTCACTTTTTAATCAACCAACACGAAAGCATAAGTGTTACCCAGTTTAAATTTGATCATAAAAGAGGAGAAAGAAAGTTCGAAATACTGTAGCTTTTAATCTGGCTTGGATAAAATTTCGAAGTGCTGTCACTCCAGTCACATTATCTGCTGCTGGCATCAGTGTTGTAAGGCATATCAGGAAATAATCATATAAATCTGAAAAAGATAAAGCAATGCTGAGCTTACATTGAACATACAGAAAGGCCATTGAACACTCGCAGTACTGTTCATATATTTATCTTTTGGGTCTTCAACCTAGAATGGCAAATACGGGCTACTGTAAATCTTGCAGTTGACAAAAAAACACACTAGCAAAAGCTTATGAGAGTAAGAGCAGCCTCCTGCTTGGATCAAACCTCCCTTTTTTGTTTAATTTTAATAGATCTGTGTTGATTGGCATAGGTCATCCTGAAGACTGACATCTTTAATGAATAATATGGGAAATACAATGGAAAAAGCAAGGTAGTTTTAGAGAATACAATGTCTTTTTTCTCCCTTTCCTTGATAACAAGATAAGTTATTTTAGATATCTGCATTTACTCTGTGCAACAGCAAGTTAAACACAAATAGGACCAGCACACGAACATGCTTCATTTGTGCTGCTTAAATGATATGCACACAAGGTCCTGAGAGACCTATCAGGTAGCACATTGGCACTCACTATGTTTTACACACAAATTTGATATGTAAGTTAATAATTTATTTACTGTATATTCTATGCACTACCTTTGTGGGACTGATGATGTCTGTCCACCTCTGGAGCAAGAAATGAGAGTTAGAAATTGCCTGGCACAGGGCAGTGTGATACAGCAGTATCAAACACCTATGCCACCCAGCACATTCTGCCTTGGAAAAGGAGAATTAACGATAACTAGCCATGTTCTCAAGTCAACAATTCTTAACAGAACTTCTAGCTTTCCTTTTTGACCAAGACTGGAATTCACTCATATCTGCAATTACTTGTTTTTGTAAAAATACGCAAACATATTTTTAAAAGCAATATATGTAATTAAACATGCTTGTTTTACATTAGATGTATAAGCATACTTATATATGCAAGTCTTTGAATTTAGTGGAATTTGAATTGATCTTACTCAGCATCAGTTGGCTAAAGTTCTCTTTGTTTATTCCCCTCTTTTTTTTTTCAGGTATGCTACTGTTTGTTATCTAATAGATTTCCAAGGCAGAGACAAAAAATAGGGGAACTATACGAGGGAAAAATATTTAAAAAAAAAACTTGGATAATCAAATTGCATAAGAGAAGTGCTATCACACATTGCTCAATGTTTTCCCGATGCAGTATCTACTTCCAATTGAAACTTAATTGTGTTTTCCACAGTGGAAATAGGATTTTGGTTTTGAACTTTCCTGGTTACAACAAAATAGGCACTTCAGAAAAATGCATTAATTTGTGGAAACTTATAGCCAAGATGGGCAAGACCAATATTGGCCACAAAGTGCTAACTCATTTGCCAATCATTTCAAACAATGGATGAGTGGTTTCCATCAGCGCTTGCAGTATGTAATTTACTGAATATTTCAGATTATCCTTTGGCATCTTAATTTCTCCAGCAATTCTCCCATGTCAAGTACAACTGACTACTAGCCCAGTTATTTATATTTCCAGAGTGAATTAACAAAAGCAGCTTTCATGGTTTTCTTTGGCATTTCATACCACAGATATGCCTGGTTGGAAAAGTAGGTTTATATTGAATCGCCATTGAAAATAACTTTAAGATGATTTATGGAAAAGGATTTCACATAATGACTGCAATTGGTAAAGCTGAAAACTGCTTCGTTGGTTTTCTATTTTTGCGGTGTTCCCAAGGCCTGGGGATGAACTCTCTGGCTTCAGCCCCTTTTCCTGTGACATCCAATCCATTAGATAAATAATGTCCTAAAACATATTTCCTGCATTGTTCCTGTCTTTCTCTAAGGAGTAGTGTGTCCGATAAAACAAAAATCCGGAGAAGTTCAGAGAGTTATGACCTGTAATCTGTAACTTTTAAGTCAAAGATATATTTTTTCTTTTTAGCAGCCTCTGGCAAAGTCCAAGGCTGTACCCTGTGAAGCCCAGAGCACCCAGTGCCGCTGCCAACCAGGCTCACAGCCGCTGTCTTCAGCGGGCACCGATGGCACTTGGAAATTTCCATCAAGCCTATCGTGCTTTTCAGGATTTTCCCCCGCATAAACACATTCCTAAATGCCAACAGTTTAGGGGAGCCAATGCAAGACAATAAAGCAACCATCGCACAGCTCTGCTGGAAGGATCTCAAGGGAGAAGTGGTTGTTATCAGCCGAGACAAAACCACAAGTCATGACTTTATTCTGAAGTGAGAAATGCTTACTTTAATTGGCAGGGGATAAAAAAAAAAAAAAAAGCTAAGCCCAACATCAATTAATGAAGGGAATGAATGCCTGGGAAAGGGCAACACGGGATTGTTTGACAAGTGACAAATGTTGGAGATTAGATGGAGAAATTAACACCCAAAAAATACCCAGAAGCTGGCGCGGGTGACCTGGTCTGTATTTGTCTCCGAGCATTCTTTTATACAGGCTCATAAAAACACAGAAAAGCTTCTTTCTCTGGGTTACCTTGCACCTGCCCTCGTGGCCTGTCACTTTCGGCTACTTAATGCACGGAATTAGTCCTTACATAGTCAAAGGAAAGAATAGCAAAATAGTAAGAGCGATTGTATAAAAGCAGCTCGACGCCTCCTTTGGAGTCTGTAGGAAATGAAAACAGCTCCCCTGTTGTCGAGAATGAAAGACTATTGTTCTGGAAGAGCAAGAGCCATTAAGCTAATTACACATTTGCATTGATTTGGTGAAAACTGAATGAAGTTAAATTAATACAAGCCAGATGTAAACCAATTTAAATGCGTTCGCGTAGGGGTTTTCACCAGTTTAATTGATTTTAAACCAATTTTGTGCATAAACAAGGCTATATATCCTTTCTCTTCTCCTTTACAGACTGAAAATTAGGTAATCATTTCAACTTGGATTTTGATAACTCTATGTTAAAAACATAGCTGTGTTATATAAACATGAGTGTACTACTAATAATTAATAGGCTGTATATCCTACCAGAAAGAGATCGCAAATTAAATTTTTTTCTTTGTAACCAAATCCCACATGCAATAAATTGGATTCAAACCTGGGTCTAAGCCACCTTTGACTGGCAGGGTCAGAATCATGGCATTGTGAATGTAGGAGGATGAAATTGTTTCCTGAGTCTACACTTGTACCTTGCAGTGTAAGTAGGTAATACCATGCAAGCTCCAGAATGATGCACAGGAAAAATGTTAATACAGAGCCTGGCCATGGGTGGAATGGGTTACTCCAGCACAGGAAGAAGACAAGATCCCTCTGTGTTTCTTCTCCTGTCCTTCTTCCATGTCACTTCATGTTCCTTCCTCAAAAACTCCTTCTGTCAAATGGGCAAAACAGTAATTTACTGCAATGTTCATTCCGCGTTGCTTATCAGAAAAAAAAAGAAAAAACCTTAAGATTCGTAAGCTATACAGAAATCAAGAATGTTATTTTAATTTTCACACTAATATAGTGGCACAAGTGTAAAATGATGGTACATTTCTTTCTGATTAAGATTCTGCAATGGCATCAGCCTAAAATGTATGTTTCGTATGAGATCATTGCCTGGGTAGGTACTACTGTACTGTCCCTCTAGGTCCTTTATTGTCCACATGTTTTAATACTCAAGCCTATTTGTTCAACTTTCCAAACTGCCAGGAGTATGGTCTGGACAGGTATCTCCTATGCTTTGTACTGTGGCAGATTTGGCATTTGTGGGTACGAGTGGCGTTGGGAGACCACTCCTTTGCTGTAGCTGATGGCCTTGGTGGCTACATGGACTTTTTACTCTGTTTTCTATCAATATTTATGTGATCTCAAAATGTCAAAAAATCTTCAAGCATTTCTGAAGGAAAGATGTTGTGTATGTCTTAAGCTCTCTCACTATCTCTGTTTCTGCATCTCCGCCCTCACTGACTTTCTGCCAGTGGGAGTTTTGACAAGGGAACAAGCCATAGTCTATGGTTTGTACTTGTGATCCTTAAAATCAGTAGTTTGGAGAAGTTGCAGGTGGAGAGGGGGAATCCACAGAACTCCTAAAGCAATGTCCTAAAAGTTGCCTTCCCTGCTGAAAAATGAGCACTGAGGGTACTAGGAGCAAATTGATGGACCCGCAAGGACCTCACCACTGCCACATAGCACAGAAATTAAAGAAGGGCTATTTTTGAGACGTAAACAGAGTACCTACCTATACACACACACAGGAAAAAGCTTGAGTATGTAGGTATGAAATATAAGGAATGTAGGTGCATATAAAAAAATGGAACAATGCTGCAGACTGACTCTATAGTAACAGACATGCAGGAGAAATAGAGAGTCCACAGGAATCAATACTTGCCTTCTGGAGAAAGGTGATTGACTCATCATATTAAATCAGTGTAGACAAGCCGGGACCTAGGTTTCCTATCTCTAAGGGAGGTTCAGTGTGTCTCCTTTAAAACAAAGATGCATGTATAACATGCTGAAACCACTGAAATTTGTCTTTATTCTTCATATTTTGTTTAATAACTCTTTATTTGTTTGTCATAATAAAACAGATATAATTTACAGTATTTAATCATACCTTATGTTACATTTTACTAAATTATTAACATTAAAAATTACTTACTATGGCATAATTCATAATAGCGATGCCGGCAATTCATTAATCCAATTAAAAATTAGGCACTTGATACATTTACTTGCTCAAAAATGTAGACATTAAAAATTGTGGATTTTTTAATTAAAAAGTTATCAACTGTGATTTGATGAATCATTTTCTGCCCCGTTGGGAATGTTTTCATGCTGTAATATTTCACGTCCCGTAAGCCAAGGTGCCCTGTTTTGCCCCTGTCAGAGCAGTGGTGCAGCCTGAAGCCACTGCCATGCTCCCAGAGCAGTAACCCAGTTGCCAGGGTTCTGTTTTGTTGCCTGTTTTTCGCTGCAAATAGCTGCCGGAGCTCTTCACCTGAAAAAGATGGATTCCTGTCAACGAACCATGCCCTCTTATTTTGTTTCAGGGCTTGCTGGGAGCCTCCAGGATGCATGGATGACACCTGCATCAAAACGGGTGAGGCTGCTGAACCTTTGATGCAGGCTGCTCTCCTCCAACCTTCTCACTAGTCACAAAAATGAAATAAAAAAAAAAAAAAGAAAATCTGAAGAGGAAATCCTCTATGTCAGAATTTTCTAGTCCTCTGATCAGCAGAGATCCCTCCTGGTCTTGATTTTAGGTATTAAGCAAAGGCAGTAAACCTCCTATGATTCCGAAACTTCCTGTAAAGCAAGGAGTAATAAAAAGGTAAAGCTTGCAGAGATTTGGAAATACTTTTTACAGCCTAAGAGCAGGTGTTAGAGACAACCCATGTATTTCACTCTTATTTTGTCTCAGGTCACTGAAGTTTCAAAGTTGCAAGCATGCTCCTTAAGTTTCTAATAGGATGCAATAAAACGGAGTCAGAAAGGCATTTCTTAGCAATTAAATCAATCTGCAATTTGGGTTATGTAGGAGATGGCCAGACTCCTTTTCTCCAGTCTAAAAAATCATGGCACTTCCTATCATACTGTGGATTTGAGGGATTTAGTGGGTGTGTAGAGAGACCTTTTCCCCGTGTCTGTACTGAATTTGCCTATTACACTGAAAACTCATCGGGTCAGAGACTGTGTGCTGCTGTGTGTTTGTACAGTGTTTAATGTGACAGGGACTGGATCCTCGGCTGCTGAAAAGGCAGCAACGTAATACACATCATTGATAATGATAATTTCACCCTGTGATAAAAATTATCCCTCCCAACTGTTTCTCTGCTTGAAAAACGATACTGAAAGCAAGTAGGAAAATGCAGTCCTCAAAACTTGGCCTTCTGGTTTGTTTACTCAGGCTGTGCTTAGTCACCTAAAAATACTGTCTGTGTTCATCTTAACTTTGGCTAACTGTGTCAGGCTTGGAGAAAATTTCACCATAATCCATGTATGTTTCTTTTTGACTTATGTACCTCTACTTTCTTCCAGTGGTCATTATTTCACAGCGCTCTGGGTGCTGTCTCAAAGAGCTCACAGCCAATGAAATAAATAACACTGCAAGGGAGAGAGAAAGATGCAATAGGAATATGTTCAAAAATTTCTGTGCAGCATCTCTCCCTGGGGGCATGTAAAAAGTCTAATCCAGTTTTAGAGGTGGTAAAAATTTCAGAAGTGTGTCCTATACCTGTATTATCATTTCAACTGCAAACACAGAATCGAAATTGTCTTTTAATGTTCGCTCAGCTATAAAGTTGTACGGAGCCATACCGACAGTGATTCACAACTAATTATGCTGTATCATCTCTTCCCAGCCCACATTTGAGTAGAATTCCAAACGTGCTCCTTGAGGTATGCAACTGTGTTGGCATATGTTTGTACTTAAGCGCATTTGCAGAGTCTAAAGCTTATTTGGAGTTGTAGCAAAACCACACAGATTCAGTAATACTCAAACGAACTTGTTTTAACCCACTTTATTCCCAGACACCAAACCTAAATTAGTAACCCGTTTAGATATCTCTGGTTGTCTGTTTCTCTGATGTAATGACTAGACTGAGGCAATAACAATGCTTCTTTATGCTATTCAAAGTGTGTATTAGGATTCAGGGGGGAGCCAGATTCAAAACACAGTCCCAGGGCTGAATACAGAGATCATGCATCATTCTACAGCAACTTTCTCCTGCCATTCCCAGAGCATTCATGGCACAAGCAATACCATTTTTCACCGGGAAATAAGGTTGTTTCTTAAAACCAACACACGACAATGCTTCCGAGACGTGCTTTTAAACCAGTTGTGGCTTCCTGCCTTCCTGCGTTACACCCGTAACCCGTAAATGTGTTGGAAAAATAAACAGTTAAGTTCAAGTTTGCAACAAAGCAAAGCAAAACAAAACCAACAACAATCCTGCCCCATCTGTCAAATCGTGTGTATGACATCATCAGATATTCTGCACTTGTTTGCAGCCATTCAGACCAACCTGCCCCACAGCCTCAGCTTTGTGCTCCAGCTCCCTTTACAGGGTCAGCGGGCTGGAAAATTACCACATGCTGTCACAGTTAGCTCAGCCAGGTCTTGTTATCATTGTTCCCAAGGAATCCATTCATTCCATTATTTTACATATTGGGCAGACGTCCTGCCACTGGGGCTTGGGCTGCAAGAACTTGAAGGGCCAAACGTTAATGGGTCTCTATTGTCGGCAGAATAGCGGCGCAATACGTGGGAAAAAATACCCAGACAGCTCACTGACACTGGTTGAGGACCTCTAGACTTAGGGGGTAGCCTAGGAGGGGCTTTTATGTAAACAAGACTTCAATAAACAAAGCATATCTTCTCTGTCAATATTCATAACCCATAAATTTTTCCTTCTCTCCCCTCCCTACCCTCCTTCTCTGCCCTCCAGAGCAGCATAACTCTTCAGGTACAAAGAGGCAAGAAAGTGGTATGGATGGTCAACGCCTTTTGCAGAGCAAATCTGTGGGATGTGTGCAAGAAAGCATACAACCAATCCTGATTTATAAGGGATATTATAGAGCTCCCAGGTGGAACAAAGCAGTTTTATTTCGCGCTTGCTCTGCTATCTGTGTGGCTGATAATGGAGCATGTGATTGTGGAAATTTAGAGCTTGTGATTTGTGTATGCCATAGCTGATGTGTCAAAATGAAGGCGGAGCATCCGTCTGCCTTCCCTGGGTGTGGAATTTCAAGCAAATGGATTGCACTGATAATAAATTTTATTTTCCTCTCAGGAAACTGAAAAACCAAGCAATACATAGTGAATTTTGAAAAAAAAAAATCAAATCAGGAAAAAGAAAAATGTGTTCCAACTATGTTGTTGCCCCTTGATTTTGATAATGGGATTTTTGGGATTTTGTTTGCTGTTTGGTTTGTTGTTTGTTTTTTTTTTTTTTTTCCCCCAAGAAAAATGCTATGTTTTCTATATGCATCCTTGACTTTGGTGATTTCACTGTAACTGGGTTCTGGTCTGAAGGAGGTCTTACTTTGGGATGGCTCCACTGGCTTCACTTCACCCAGCTTTGCTCCACCACAAGCGAGAGGAGGATCAGGAATGGTAATTGGCAGAGTGCCTCCAAACAGGAGGTGACCCTGTCATTGCTGACGGTGACATTTCAGGAGCTACACTCTCATTAGAAAGAGATTTTCATATTCCTGAATTTGAATAGAGTGAACTGAAGAAGATTAAAATCACACAAACAGGTTGCAAAATCCTTCATTCCAAGAGGGAATTTAAAAAATGCTTAAAAATTAATCCAGAAAGAGAGACCATCTCCAAATGCCTGGGGCTTAATTTTCTGAATACAGCCTCCTGCCTCTGGCACCAGGCTGGTGTGCAGGAGAGGAAGGGGCTGGATTTGGCATCTGCTGCCCATGGCCTTTATTTCAGGTACTGAGTATTTTCCTTCCGTTATTTCCTTTGCTGTGGGTCAACAAAGGTCCTGATAACATGACCTGACTGCTCTCACCGTGACAGCGTGTGGTAATTAGCTGAGTCCACTGGCATTTTGAAAACCTAAACACAAGCCTCAGCTTTTTAAACTTGCCTGTAATTAGCACAGCTGTTATTTCAGTTAATTCATTATATTGATACTGTAAAGCTCTCCAAAGAGCTCCACAAAAGTCAGTGGCACAATGTAGCTTGTTTTCTACAAACATTTTGAGAATATTAGGTCATGGTACTGAATGCATGAGAGGAATTCGTAGGTTCTTTCTAAAGCCCATCTGAAATATATTTCAGATAGTAATAAGATGTGCTAAAATGCTTGCACTATCCAAAAACCAGGTTAGCCAGTTCATGTCTTTATGAAATACATTGTATTTCAAGTAAGATTATTCATCTGTCTTGCAGCTAATTTTAGATAGTTCCCTTCTTCAGATGACATTAAGAACCAATTGAGATGAATTTATTTTTCCATAAAAGTAATGTGTGTCAAGGCTAGATTTCCTAAGCCAAGCCCTCCAAGCAATCATCATAATCGTTTTGTAAAACGTAGATATTGTCATCCTAGAATAAAAAGATTTTTTCAGGGTATGAAATGTTGCATTAAGATAAACATTAGAACTTAGTGTTTCCAGTGGAATATAATCTTTTCAAAAAAATCTTCCAGGGTTTTAAAATAAGCATAAAAAAGAGAGAAAGGAGGAGAGAGACTGAGAGAATACAAGAAATAAATGACACTTAAGAAAATCCATTGTTTCAAGCATTCTGAAATGTGATGTTTTTCCTTAATATTTTAAGATTTGTGTGCATAAATTCTTTTGCCAATGTTCTTAGGGGAGATGGAGCCTGGAAGAAATGAAACAGGAGTTAATTAATAGGAATGGGCCCTGCTTTATGTGTCTTTTAAAACTGCAGTACCAAATACACAAATTGCATTATTCAGTGCAGCTTTTTCTTAGCTAACATTGCGTGGTAAAAGTGTTTTTGAATGGGGGAAAAAAAGTGCAAAAAGAAAGAAATTTTAAATTACAATGTCAAATAAATACCTTAGTTACATTAACCTTTGGGGATATTAGGGCTCTTAATGAACTTTTTTTGTGCACTGTTTCACCCTGGTCAACCTAATGTTCAGCCCTTAAAAAGGATTAAAAAATATCACTTGCCAGGGAGTCAAAATCTCCCAGTAGTAAAGGACTTTTTTGGGTCACCTAATTCAATACTGCTGTCAGTCTTTTGGGACATTCCTCCATTCCCTCTTTAAGATTGTGATCTTCTAATTTCAAGGAACCAGAGTAAATCTGCTCACTCCCAATCCTATGGTCTTGCACTGACTCTAGAGACATCAGAAGCTCAGGTGATGAGGGAAGGTGTAGTCCCATCCTACACCATCAAACTGTCACTTGGTTTGTAAGGACTCAGCTCCCATCTTTTCATCTCCAGCAGCCTGCATGTGATGGAAAACATTGCTGAAAATGTTCACATATGGCTTTTTCTTCTTCAGGAGAACTTCCCGTTGCATGACGACAATTAAAGTCTGGGAACACTGCAAGGATTCAATGTGAGCCGAGGATCAAAATCCCCTTCTCTTTCTTAAGTTGAATTTGCCTTTGGGGAGGTTGTTTTCATCAGCTGGATCAGGAGCTTTTTCCTTCAAGAAGCAGCTGAAGGTGTCCCTGGGAGCTGTGGACAGAGAGAGACATGGTCCTTCAGAGATGTAGAATAAGTCAAATCTTCTCTAAATTAGAAAACTTACATTATCTGAAGTATTTGGCATAAGGTTTTAGAGGAGAACAAAATGAAAGGATTAAACCTTCTGATTGGTGGCCCAGATCGTCACCTTATAAGAAAGAACCTAACTGCAGGCGGCCAAGGAACTTCTGACCATGAAATGTAAGCACATACAAGTAAGTTTCATTACTTGCATTAAACATGAGCAGATACCAATTATCTGAAATTTTGGGCAACAACTTTGGTCGAAAGTTATACCTTCATTTTTGCCATCTTTTCCTATTAAAAGTGCAGATAATTAAGGGACTGATTGATTGTCCTGAACCGAAGAAGACAAAACAACTGCAGAACAGCTCCCACTGAATTTTGAGGGATTTTGACCAGGGAATACCATTGGCATTGATAAAATTCACAAGAAAGGGCACTCAGGGGCATACAAGGCATTCAGCAACCTCTGCATTTTTCTCCCTTTGTCACCTTCTATTCCCTTCATAAAAAAAGGAGTAAAAATAGTTCAGTAAAATATGTGAAAACAATATGGACTTCATCTACATGACCTATCATAACATATTAGCAACTGTCTATGGAATTAGCCATTTTCTATCATGTTACATTAATATCATAGAATTTTAGCATTAGATTGCCCTAATAAGATATGACCTTGTAATTATTTCAAGCAATTTTCCTATCAGATTAGTGAAAATAAAGGCTAACACACTCAGATGCCAGCATGTAAACTACTAATAGAACATTACAAAATTTTTCATGTTTTGCATGTATATTAATGTTTGCCTTTTCTATTTCAACATTTTCAATTTTTCATTACTGGACTTGGAGAATTAGCTCATTACCACTCACTTTTTAAATGAAGTAAGTAAACGAGCAAGAATCATGGTAGCAGTCAGTTTTTATCAACCTTTTATCAAATAAGCAGCTGTGATGAGAAACAATGATGGCTATTGGGGAGGATTGTATGAGAAAACAAAATCAGAAATGATGTAACAGAATTACTGAACCTTATTTAGGAGGCAGAACCAGAAAAATTCCTAGAGGAGGTGTTTTTCTAATGATACAGTAACTGTCTCAAAGAAGTGGTGAAAGCCCCTTCACATTATACAATCAACATTAGACTGGAAAAAGGTACGAGGAAGTGCTGCCTGGGAAATTGCTCTGTGCCAGACAGTGGGAGGACATGGTTGTTTCTATCTTCACTCTCTCAGATGCTACGATTGAAGACTGGTTTGGAAGATGAAAGACTAAATGTATTTAATGGATTGCTGAGTTCTTGTTTGATTGTTACATGGGTTATTTGCTTTCAGAAATTAAATATTTTATGGAGAGAAGAAAAAGACTGTTAAATAGCCTCTGGATTATTTTTTTTCCTCTAGTCATATTAATATAAAAGAAGTCAAGCCAAGGTCTTTCAGAGGCAACATATCTACACTGGGAAAAGCAGTCCAGGCGAAAATTTAGTGTATATTAACTTTTTTTTTTCTTGCTGAATATCCTGTTGTAGTTCGTACTCCTTTGTATTTTTAATAAGCTTCATAATACTTTTTAAGAAGTTTTCAAAAAATATTTCAGAGTGTCAGAAAAGTCTAGAGAGTATTGGTGGGAAAATAGGTAGTGTCTGGGAACCTCCATAGTCCCATTTCATAACCCTGTCAGCACCCTTTCTCCCCAAGAAGGCACATTTTCTGGAGCTAACAAAGGATCTGACGTACCAGGGAGGGAGTTCTGGCAATATTTAGAATAGGGAGAAGGAAAGGAGGGAATGATTAGAGAAATCCAGGCTTGTTACACTATGATACACACTAATATGCAAAAGGTCATATTTCAGGTTTTGCCTTGGGCTTGTGCCATCTCTGTGTCTCTTGCCTGTGAAAAGGGCACACTGAAAGCAGCAGCTCCTGAATTTATTACTGCAATGAGCAATTCATTTAGACTGAAGGGGTACTAATTGCAGCAAGCCCTGAAACCTATCATTCTTTGTTTTCTTAATGAACAAAGTCAATCATTTCTCCTCTACTATCTGTTCATCCTCAGACCTTCTTCCTTGCATTCCTAGCACATCATTGAGATCTCAGCAACATCTTCATGTCTGTCTCCTCATCTCTATGTCCAGCCTAGCTTCGTTTTCTTCTTTGACTTTATTCAGGGGAATGGACAATTCAATTGTCCAATATTAGTTCTATAGCTGCCTGGACTACTAGGTGTCTTCTGCAATTTTTCATACATGCCATAAACCGGCTATCAATGTTTCTGGTCCTTTTCCATGGGAGATCCTTGGCGTTTCCTGCTATTCCTGTTCAGCTGAACAGCGTTGGGCTTCACAAGGTTCTTGCCCACCCACAGCATGATCACGCCACGAACTGCAGAAACACAAGGCTTCATCCTTGCTGGATGTCATTAAAGACACCTAGATATTTGCCTCAGGCCAGAGTCTTTACCGAAAACTTACAAAACAAGCTAGAAATGGAGTAAAGTGGATTACCTGAGAAGAAAAATGCTGCTGGGAGGATAGCTACCGCTGTGGCATGGCGTGCTGCTCAGGAAGGTAAGTGGCCTCCAGCAAGATGGGCTCCTTGTGCCATGAAGTGCCCAAAATAGAGCCTTTACCAGCCCGCTGTGGGAGCTGAAACTTACACGACCGTCTTTGCTACAGAAAAGCTTTCCATCCGCACCAACAGGACAGCAGGCAGAGGTGGGAATTCTATCAGTTACTCTGGCATCGTGTCATGCTGGAGGTGAGAAAATGTTGGAGATGACAACGCCTAGAACAAGTGTCCCTGTTGGTGTGGCCCTGTCCATAGCAGGCTGCAACCCTGCCTGTTCTGTGTGATGTTAGGAAGTTAACATCACCGTACTTCATTTTTAACACCCATTAAATGGACCTAATAGCTCGGTACCACCCCGTAGAAGTGTGTCACAAAGCTTAATTAATTATTGTTGGGCATGTAAAGTGCTCTGAGATCTCAAAATGAAATATACTGCCAAAGTACAAAGTATTTTCATCATGCAGCAGTCGGAGAGCACAGTCTCAGAGAGGCTATAAATCTGTTACCAGTGCCATCTAAGCTGGGTCTGTCAGCTGAAGGGAGGACATGAATGTTTAAACACTTATGTAAACATTAAACCAAAGATCTTTAAAACCCATGCGCACAACTCTACTGATACCTTAAGTGAATTCTAGACATGGACTAATGTGAATTTGGAGCTGTGCAGCTAAGGAAGTTAATTTTTTCTAGCATGCTGGTTGCAACTTGGGAGAATCCAGTTCTCAGTCTTTCACCTCTTTCACCTCTGTCCATCTCCAGAGGAACAGCAAATTCCCCTCTACCCAATAAAACCATTCTCAGATGTTCTGGAAACACTGTTTGCCCCTTAGGGCTGCACTGCATTGTTTGTGTCCACCTGGTGTGGAATACTTCCTTCCCTGAGCTCCTGTTGAATCCAGGGCACTCTTATTTCTACCATGCGATACCATGCATCAAACTAGAAATGATCTGCATCCTATAGGTGTTTTGATTCATGTGGACTTGCCCTGGTGGGATAGATGTTCTTCAGTCACTTTGGGCTTTGGTGCTCAAAAAATTAACAAAAAAAGAGATTTTACCAAGGATCTTGGCAGAACCCTCCCTGGATTTCCCACTGGCCACGAAGAATGTAGGCAGGAGAGCGGACTCCCCACCCCTGCAATAATCTCAGTGTTGGGTCTGCACATGGCTTCCTCCAACTTGACTGCAGTGCCAGCAATACAGACTGTGGAATTATAAAGAAGAGGAGCAATGGAGAGGTTAAACAGAATGAAAGAGGATTTATCATTTCTGATATTGGCCTCTCTTACTGCTACAGTCACAGATTATATGAATTGTCAGCGAGACGGTAGTCGATAATACAAAAGGCTCCAAAGTGCCAGTTTTAAATTAAAAATGTATTTTCAACTACAATTCACAGCTTCTCCACAATGACAAATGCTTCTTGCCATGTGAACTCTGAGAACACTGCAGTGGTCACAGAAGATACGGTTTCCTTTGTAGTTGTTTAAAATCCTGGTTGTGTGTTATGGAGCAATAAATAAAAATGAATTTTGATGGGGCTGCCAAACCAAAATGGGAGTTGGTATAAAGTGACTGTGAAATGAAGGTGTCAATGGAGGTATATGGAGTTATCGAGCAGGATCTGGATCCGAGACAAATCTATGGTTATCCTATTACTAATTACAGTCAGGTTCAAAGCGCACAACTAGCTAAATTCACTTGGGAATTTACACATAAAGATCTTATTTTCTACTTGCTTCTTGCTTTCAGGGTCAACTCTGAGACTACTGGACTTCTCCCCTGGTGCTACAGGTGTCCTTCGTACCCCTTTTTGGGTCTTGTCTCTTCTTATTCCTATAGACTCAAGTCGCAACCTCCACTTCTGGTGGGCAATTGCCAACAGTGTTATGGGTGTCCCTGGGGAATGTACCCTCCTGGGGCACCCTCAGCCCAGTGGAGAAGCATATGAGTCATTTTGGCCCAATGGATCTCTGAGACATCCTTGTTCACGGGCAAAAGTAGTACCATGTCACGTGGTGCTTTGCTCCTTCTTGCTGATCCCAAACTTGCTGTTTCCTTTCCTTGCACCCTCTTATAACTGTGTCCAGATTCCCATCGAGCTTGTGTCCTTTCAATATGCTTTTTCTTATCAGTGGAAAAGCTTTTTATACATTGTAGCCATATAAGTAATCTTTTTCAAATGAACTAATAAATACATTCAGAAATGTACTTATTTCCAGCCATAGTCTATTATAAAAAAAAAGATATATTTTTTTTTTTTTTATCCAGACCAGCACATTCACATGTCATTACTCATACTCAGAGACTCACACAACTGGGTGAAAAAAAGGGATTTATGGAACAATATTTATGGTGTTATATTTCTCTGCTCCCTGATGTCTGAGTCTTTCTCGCGTGCAGGATGTTACTGAGTATTTCTTTTCAATCATGAAGCCCAGAAGTCTACTTTTTAATGAAAGCTGAGATTTTCATGGAATTTCCTGACACAGGTGGTTGTTTTTTTTTTTAAGTAAAACTGTGAAAAGTATGATAAAATTACAAGAACTGATAAAGCATTAAAAAAATAAAATCAGGAGGGAATTACGACTTCATAGAATTTTTCTGTTATGTTTTACTAGTGTCACCTTTTGCATTCTGCTTTTAGAACTGTTATGCTAGTTCATGGATAAAGTACAATTGCACATAACACTGAAATAGCACCTTTTAGATATTGGCTATCGGGCTAATATTTTATTTAGAAAGTAGGAAATGCATTTTGTTACTATTGTGCTTGGAAATATTCCTCAGGAGTAGACATATGTCAAAGGAGCAGGCACATTTCAAAGGAAGGAGCCTCCATTAGATGATAGGACTAATATCTTTTTACCAATTAGAATTCCTCAGGGGAAGGAGCCAGCAGTCTTCATTAATAGTATTAGCAGCAGTAGGAATCACACCATCTGCCTGGAGATGTGGTTAATACTTTTGAGGAGAAATGTCAACTGTTTAAAGCACAATTTTGAGAGGAAGGATAGGGAAAAAAAGGAAAGATGTCTATTGGTGCCAGGTGTAATTTCTCCAACATCAAGGGATTCAGATCTCTGCCTTTTAAACTGTTTAAATTTTAGAGTGAAACTTTATTTTCCAGTGCTTCTGTTTTGTGTATTATATTACTTTACTTACTTTATATGTTATGTTATGCTATGTTATGTTATGTTACTCTCCTATTCCATTGGTGTGGTTAGTTGTAAGCTGGACTTATTTTACCCAAAAGAAACCAGTATTTCCTATGTTTTGATGTAAATGGGTATCTTAGCTTTACTCTGTCAAGCTCTTAGAAACGGTGCTTGGGACTGTATCCTGTGCTTCTGCAGATCAGAAAGTGTTATGATTTCAAGTGTACCTTCTGGCTCAAGTTCTCTCAAAACTATCACTGAATATTTGCCAACATCTCACCCAAGGACAGTGTGAGAATAATGACTACATCTTGCTTACTTAAAAAGATTACATGAAGTTAAATGGATGTTTTGAATTTCTAGGCTGGTACTTCATGAAGCTGTGGTTTCTCTGGCACTCTGTCTCAGACATAAATGTAATTATTATTTAGGTTTCAGAGATGTGGATGGAACAACTTGCTTGTGTTGTGTGAAGAATGGATCTTATGAAGCTTTTTTTTACCCTAGTGAATATGTGGAGATCTCAAAGATGTATATGTATCTTTTCTTTCTCTGTTTAGTCTGAAACTGAGATGTGCCCACTCCCCTTATCAGTGGAGTTTGAGAATTCGTGAGTTCTTCATGTCTCTGCTTTACTGGGGTGATCATGTATTGACTACTGAATCATGTCTAGGTGGAGTAGCTATTGAATAAACTTAACAGAGTACCTATAGCTCTTACTGCTTTTGTTATTCTTATGTAATTTATTCAAAATGCCTTGGAAAATTATCAGTAAGTTAACTTTTTTACCCACTTGTTATTCTCAGTTAGGTGGACCCTCTAGTTTTAGTTCTGCAACTAACATTCTTAGGAATAATCAGTGCTTGTGCTTGACATATGTATCTTGAGAATCTTTTGCATTTGTTTTTTGCTGTTTCAGTTTGGGTTTTTTTGGTTTGTTTCAGTATTTGGTTTTTTTTTTTCCCCATATGCTGAAACTCACATAGCAAATTTTTCTGTGGTGGAAAGGAAAAAATTAAAGGGCCGTGATTTGAGCTCCAAAGCAAACCAGAGAGTAAGCATTACAGAACAAGAAGAGATTTTGAAAGAAAGAATAAATGAAAAAGTGTTAGGAGGTATAAGTAAATGAAAGATGAACTGAAATGACAACATGATTTCCCTAGAAATAGTTTTTTGGCAAACTAACTGGATATCTTTAGAAGTTTTAGTTATACTTAGGAGAAAGCTCATCTACAGATAGATAAAGACATAGATATATATGTAGATAGATAGATAGATAGATAGATATATACATACATACATACATACATACATACATACATAGATAAAACCTGTCTGACTTAGTAACACATCTGATATGCTGCTATAATGGAAATTCTCAGTTAAACTGGTAAAATGGGGATTAGTTGAAAAATTGTGATTATGCTGAAAGGAGAAGCACCAGACAAGA
>JAHREE010000152.1:124839-189627 GCA_033628505.1 Tringa tobata
GGGAAGAGAAGGGAAGGGAAGGGAAGGGAAGGGAAGGGAAGGGAAGAAAACAGCTCATCTTATTTAACCCAGCAAAGCAATAGCCAAAAGGGCCTATTATTGCTTCTGACTTTATGACAGAGGGAAACACTGTCATAGGAAGGAAGGAAAAAAGCTATCTATGGAAAAAGAAAGGACTGGTGCAGAAATAGATGGTTAAAAATTGCCATGCACAGACTGAAAATCAACTGAAGGTTGTGAAGCAACAGTCTACCCCCTTTTCCCCTTCTTATCCCCTTGTCTTCCCTACTCCCAACTTTTACAGCTTTTGTGATTTGGTGATTTGTAGGTTGCTATTGCCCAGAAAGAGAATGCAGCTTTCATGCATACTGAATTACCCTAGGAAACACCAGCATGTCCACCTCAGCTGTTATCTCTGGTTTTCCTTTCACAAAACTTATCTTCAAAAACAGTGGTGGCAATGACAAAAGAAAGTAGAGGGTTGTTGAATCTGTGTTGAGTAGTATTCATAAGTGATACAATTTCATTAATTGTTTGTCCATTATGGGTCCATAATTGTTTGTTCCATTAATTGTTTGTCCATTGAATTTAAAATTTCTTTTTTACAGCCTTGCTTAGAGGCGGATAGTTTAAATGGCCAAATATTGGCTTAATATTATTTTTTAACCTTTGAAACAGTCTACTGCACTTATATAGACCACCCAGAAGAAGTCTTCTCCATTTGGATACAAAGCGCTCTGACAAGTAGTGGCAAATCTTACTCTGCAGCAGACAGGGAAAATCATGGATGATTTAAAATGATCACTGTAATTTTGCACCTCAGCCTCTCTCACACAAAAACTGTTTGTGTCTCCCCGTAAAAGAATATTCCTCTTATTTTTCTCTTAGGAAAATTCTTTCATTTCCATGACTTTCTTGTGAAACCCAAAATTTAAAAATCTTTTTAAAAAGAAACTGTTCCAAAGAAGAAATATGTATGAAAATTTAAAAACAAAATTGGTGTAGGTCTGCAAGAAAATTAAAACATGAACATTTCCATAACTGTTTTTCATGTTATCAGCTGTGTTTTGATTTCATGGTTTTGAATATTCCTGTGCCCATCAGAAAGATCACATGAGGTATTTTAGCCATCAGTAAAGTGTACTTGAACCACTCACATAAAAATATTCTGTTGGAAAATGCCAATTTTCAGAGATGAATGTCTGCAAATGCACTTGTTTTAATGAAATTTTTGAACTTCATGTTACTGTTCCCACAGAAAACAGCCTGGATTTAGTCTTCTGAGGCAACACTTGTGCATAGTTAAGATATAAGAGACTTTATCAGTGTCTACAGCTTTTTGTTATACTGTCTTTTTGGATCCTTGAGTCTTAATAAGGCAGAGGTTTTGTCAGATATGTGACTTTATAATGAATGACCTTAAAGTTCAGCCTTACATTCAAGGACTCCTGTACCACTCATCTCTGTTTTGTGGCACTGATCCAGGAGAACTGGATGTTGTGAGGCATTTTCAGGGACCAGCTGGAGTTATGCAGTGCCGCAGTCCTCAGACACCAGGTCAACCTGCAGGCAGCGCTGCCCTAGCACTGTGGATCCAATAAACCCTTACAGCTGTAGAGAGCTGCTATCCTGTAGAGAGACAGGAGTCTCCAAGATCAGGGAAAATTCTGCCACAGAAACATCGCCCAGTGTAATTTGTGAAAAGAAATTTTTGAATTTCCTTTTCTGTCAAGACAGAGATTTTAAAAAGGTTGTATTTTTTATTTTTTTTTCGGTGACATAAACTCTAACTAATCAGCTCCCTCAAGTTTCCAAGAGCTTATCCAGCTTGATAGCAGAGGCTGCCCAACCACAGCAACAGGCAACTTGGTGCAAACTCATTTACTAATTTTCTAACTTTCTCTGCACGTTACCACAGCGTGCAAAACTGACGGTCTCAAATGACAGCGTTCTTTAATTTCTCATAGTGAAAACTGTAACGCGCAGTATTTAAGGATGAGACCCCCTTCTGCAAAATCGGGTGAGAAGAGGACAGAAAATCAATGAAGACGCTGCGTTAAGAACAGAGCGAAGCAGAAAGGGCCCATGGGTGTTTCTTTTTGGTGGGACTGATGGAGCCTGTGGCAGGGCCGTAAGCAGGAGAGGCTTTCCCTCAGTTCACAGGTGTGCGGCGAGGAAATTAAATTTCCTTTGCAGTTTTATCAGGGCTCAGGCTGCGCGAGACTGGAAGAGTGAGAGATTTCCTGTGCCTTATTTGTGCATAAGCTCAGAATTCTGGTGGCTGCCTCCCAGACGGCACGCTGGCTTCGTGTTATTGACAACACTACCCCTAATAGACACATCAGGATGTATGTCTACGCAATGGTCACGCATAAATTGACAGTAGCTGCAAGTGTTTCTTATTATGAGGCGCTGTGAAGCGAATTTTCACAGGCTGGCTTTGTAACTTTTAACTGAATATTGTGAATTCTGATAATAATTGTATATTTACTGATAATTTAGAGTATTTAGCGTCACTGGCTGCTTTCAGTCCTTTAATATTAGGTTGCTTTTGCTTAAACTAATCTGATTTAGTAGTCTGTGTGCTTGTGCGTACTACATACTGTTTATCAGCAGTTATATCTAATTCTAGCCTCTCATTGGTTTTATGCAAATGTAATTTCGTTAAACCAGTCTGAGGCCAGAATCAGGCTCTTTCTCTCTTTTCTGAGCAAGTTTTTGAGCGAGAATTCATTTAAGCCTGTCAGACAGAGCACTTGTGACGAGGAACCTACTGCCTGTCTGCAAATGCTCTGGAAATGGTTGTGCAGGACCAAACGCAGGCCTGATTCATCTTCATGCTAATACACTAATTAGAAGCATTTTCAGGTCAGGGAGCTTTAGCTCAGGCCTCGGAGATGAGACGACTTCAGTAGAGAAGGTGGGTGTAATGACCTTACGCTGCAAGGTGGATTACTTCTGTCACATCGTCGGGTTTAACTCTTCTTGATCCAGGTTGGAGCTTTTTGATGCTGTGGAGCGTGGGGCTCTCCTGAAACCCTGGCCGTGTATTGTGTGCCGGCTCCTGACCTGGCTCCCATCACTACTTGCCTCTGCGGTATCGCTTTGTAAGTATAAACCAGGTCTTCCCTGGGATGTTTTCTGTATGAATTGGGGAGGATTCTGGCATTCTGCCTTGTCTGTAGGTGTCTACGCGCTGCACCTATGCACGTTTAGCTTTGTGTCTCATATATTTAAAAATATTTCATTTTTGAGTGATTTAGTCTTAATTCAACGTTCAGGCTGTGCATGCAATGCAGAGGAGGGAGAGCCCTGTGATCCAGCATTCGCTAACTGCTTCCTGGAGGATGTGGGGTCCCTCACTCACAGGCAGTAAAGTCTGGAGCAGTTATGATGCCCTGAAGCATCATGAGTGAACTGTGGAGATAAATGTATTCCACACTGCCATTTTCCATATGAGTATGTAACCTTTCTGCCAGACGTCATTAACAGTACTAAGTCAGTGGTGTCTAGAGGCTTCCTTTAAAATAAATACAATAATTGTACTGAGCCCCTAGCTAATGTCACATCCACACCCAGGTTTAAGGAACTTAACCTACATTTACAGGTGTTCTTCCCTAATTTGCAGTCACTCAGGCATCTTTGGAAATAGGAAAGCAAAAATACTATTTTGTGGGAACACATAATCCACACGTGCCACAAATGTAGTTTAATTTTCATAATCATAGAATCATGGAATGGTTAGAGTTGGAAGGGACCTTAAAGATCATCGAGTTCCAACCCCCCTGCCCCGGGCAGGGACACCTCCCACCAGACCAGGTTGCTCAAAGCCCCATCCAGCCTGGCCTTGAACCCCTCCAGGGATGGGGCAGCCACAGCTTCTCTGGGCAACCTGTTCCAGTGCCTCACCACCCTCACAGGAAAGATTTTCTTTCTGGTACCTAATCTAAATATCTAATCATGAGACTGATTGTATAAAACAAGTTACACAAATAAAGCAAGCCCAAATATTACATGATGGCACAGCCAGCTCCACGTTATAGTTATTAATTGAGCAGTTGGGCTCTGAAACTCTTGAAATTAAATTCATGCTATTTAGGCTTTGACCAGGACTCAAATCCCTATATCTGACCTTGCATAAGTTAAACATGTCGTGCAAGTGAAGTGTCCTCACTGCTGTGGAGGAGACATCTCCAGACACCTCATCTCCAGTTAGGTGTTTAAATGTCACTTAGGAATTGTTCTCCCATGATGCGAGGGCAAGTTTGAATGATCAGCACAAACTGAGTATCTGATCTTAAGATGGTGGAGGCTGGGAAGTGGCTAGGACTGGTTGGTCCAGACTCACACAGCCACAAAGGCTGGAGGGGACCTCTGGATGTTAGCTCCAACCCCCGTGCAAGGCTGGGCCAGCTTAGGTCTGTTCTGAGTTGGTTATAAATGTATCTGCATCTTGAGTATTGCCTTCTGTTGTGGGGTTTCAGGTTGTTTGAGGACAGAGATCCCACGTGCTGACTTTCCCACCCATCTCTAACAGCTAAACACTGAATGATTTATTTTCAGTTGGCAGGTAAGGCTCCTTAAATGCAACAGTTGATACCAAATTGGATAAGCCTTGTGATAAAATAGCAAGATTCGACACTGCAGTGGCTTCCCCAAGTGATGCTAGGCTGCTCCAGTGCAACAGCCGTCACTTTGCTCTGCAGAAGGTGAAACGTCTCGGTGAGTTCTGCTGGACTGAGCTGGAACATGGCTCTTTCTTGTCCTGGCATAACCCTGAGCCCATGGGCAAAGCGTGCCAGCCCTGAGCTGAGCTTATCTTTCGGAAGGCAGCAGGGAGCTGGAGCAGCTGCCCAGCTCGCAGTGTGGGGATGGCACAGGATGGGAGTCTGTCCTGCCAAAGAGCCTTCTCAGGGGACTCCGGGTGCCTCTCTGCTTGCCAAAATCTACATCAGGACCTGCAGTGAGATGCCTTCCTGGGTCTGGGCTGGCTGTGTTGATCCACTCAAGGTGTGAGCACAGCCGGCTCCCATCTGGCTGCGAAAAGGCAGCTCGGGCACTCGCTGTGTGCCCTGTCCCCAGCCTCCTCCTCCTCCTCCCTCACCATTTGTGACTCTCTGCTGAGCTCTTTTCAGCTTTTCTGGCCCCCTCAGATCGAGCAAGGATGGGGCAGGGCTTTGCGATGGCAGGCTCACCACCTCACCCACAGAACAGTTGGCGTTTTAACTAAATGCACGGTCTGGCCTTTAACTTTTATTGCACGTACAATAAAAGTTGTGTTGCCCGTATTGTACAGGCATTGTGTTAGTTCCTCTGCCCACTGTATTTACCCCCAAAAATTCACACAGAGTGCGCCGCCTTTGAAAACCTTAAAGTGTGTCCCCTCTGTCCTCAGAAGGGGTTTGCAGGAATTTTTCTTGGTTGCAGTGGATTTTATTGGAACGCACTCTCTTAATTGTGGCCTTGTAACATTATTATTCAAGCCACAGCTTTTCTATAATTCATTGCCATAGCTGCAGACTCCTCCGTGAGCTTGTGTAGTACCGGCAATCTGCAGAGTCTGGTGTTAATAAAAATACCGAATAGTTCTGGAACAAGAACTAGTCCGTGGGGGATCTCATTAGGAAGGTCCATCTTTGATGTCTCCTTACTGATTGATCTCAAAATCCAGAAGATGAGTCAGATTTTAATCTAAACAGGGTGACCTCCCTCGGTTTCAGTTTCTGCCTGTTTAAAAAAACCCCAAAACTTCATGCAACACAAAGTATTGGAAAAATTTATGCATATGGCATATACTACGTCAAAACTATTTTATTGACCAGATACACAATTGTGCAAAAATAAATCAAGAATTATGTAACTTCTACCTTTAATTATAGTTATGTTATATAATATAAAATCCATATAATTTTATAGCTTCCACCACGATTATGATTGCATTTATTGTTTTTAATTCTTGACTTTAATTATCTAGCTGCTTCCC
This sequence comes from Tringa tobata, assembly GCA_033628505.1. Classification (NCBI taxonomy): domain Eukaryota; kingdom Metazoa; phylum Chordata; class Aves; order Charadriiformes; family Scolopacidae; genus Tringa; species Tringa tobata. The sequence continues at coordinate 130,823 of JAHREE010000152.1, forward strand.
ACATTTAGCTGTTTTCTTCAATGCAACATTTGTGTAAATATACTTAATCTAACTGATCTGTAACTTTCTACTTCTATCCAAGTCAAGTTTTGCACCCTGTGTTGTAGACCTCCCTTGGAAATCCACTGCCAGTTTATTAGTGTCCATTAAAAACAGTGATTTACAATTCAGAGAGATGCTTGCATAGTTCAGCTAGGATCCTATGATTTTAATTATCCAGGCCTGGACTCTCTATTACTGTCGCTTGTTTTTGGCTCTGTTGTAGGCATAGAAAGAAATTACCACTGACACCTTTCTCCCTTTTTCACTCTTTCTTTTACAATTATGCCATGTCTATTATTCTATAATGAGTGGAATTCAACCATTGATGAATAGAGAGTAAAGCACTCTACACAGTATCACTAGGCAGAAATACATTTTTAAAAATAAAGATTGCTAGAGCTATCAGACATTGGTTTTTTCCTGTCTCTTCATCCTCTGGCTTTGTAACTTCCAAGTAACATGAGATTTTAGAAAAACTTAGAAGGGGCTACAGGTCTAATTTAAATGCCCTGATTTTTATTTAGCCTCACTTGCCAATCACTGAGATGGATTATGGCATGAAATAGGTATCCAGTTTGGAGTTCCTGAACTCTTGCTTTTAAATCATCAGAACAAGTTCACAGCAGGAAAGGGGGAAGGAGGACTACAGAAATTAGTTTTGCAACTGGTACCCTCTTGAAAAAGTGAAACATAAACAAGGGCTCAGGCTCTGACCACAGGAGGTGCAAACCCCAGCATAAGAACAGATATAAATATAAGAAATTGAAACTGAGCTAAGGAAAAAACCCTAACTCTCTCCTTCTTAGCTGTAGTGGTCATACAGGATTAATGGGATTAAATAAACCAAAATGTGCCAGTTATTAAGACCAGCGGATGAGGGAGAGTGTTGAGTAGCATGGTAGTATTTTTACAATATATGTTAAGCATAAAAGCATGTGTTAAAGGAGATCACTTTGTCATAATAATAATATAAATGCATTCTGTGAGCACTGGAAGGCATATCCTTCATGCCACAATTGCTAGGAAGGCATTATGCTTCTCTGCATATTTGCTGTTTCTCCATGAGGCATTTCCAGATCTTTTGTTACTTGTTTATAGGGTGTATAAATCAGACACTTGCTCATGATTTCGCTTCTGCTTTTAATCAGCATGTAGTTACATAATTATACTTTTAACTACCATTCTTGACTTGTTTGGGTAATAGTGTATGGCTTGTACAGGTCATTATCTCCCTGTAAATTCTGCACAAATTATATGTAAAATATACAGCAGATATGGTAGTATATAGTAGAGAAGTATAGAGAGCAGGGAGGATAAAACTTTGAGCAACGTTAAGGAGGAATTGTCTGAACTGCAGAGCATCACTCTGCACACATGCCAAGCTCACATTAATCCAATAAATAACAAGTTTTACCTAAAAACAGGTCTGCTGGAAATGAAAAAGTGCTGATGAGTTATTAACAATATGTATTGTAAGAAGGACTGTCAGCTCTGCTGTGCTCTGGCTAGTGCAAGAGCCTCACAACGTGGCTGTGCATTGAGAGAGGAATCAGAGCTGTAAAATAAGCCAGTGCAGCTTTTGTACCTGCAGCATCCTCATCCTGGCACGAGGAAGCTCACAAACAGCACACACGCCAACCTTTTCTTCAGGAACCGCAGAGACACCCGTTTGCTTTCTGGGATTATTTTCCCTTCAATATTTGAGATATTTTAGACAGCCGAAGGCAGAACCCCCAAATTCTACCACTGCTTGCTATCATTTCCCCAAGAAGCACTCTCAGAAAACCAGTGTACCATAATGTTTCTTTGGTACATTAATTTAATCTACCAAAACACCAGCCTCACAAAACCTGACAAAAATACTTTGTAGAACTGCTTGTTGGGACCACTTAAAAATTAAAAGTTCTTCAAATTATCCTTTTCTTGTCATTTTCTAAACCCACTTTTTTACCTTAAATAGATCAAGAATGTTAAAAAAGACATAAAAATCTCAAAAAGTCATTAAGCCACACTTTGTATGGTATCAACTATATACCTTTGTCCATTTCTGTTGCCACTTTTTGATAATAAAATTGTTTTCTAGTTCTTATGGATGTCCCTTAGCCAAATCCCTCCTTGCAGTGCACATTGCCAGGGATGTACTTCACAGGTACCCCACACAGGCAGATATTTACATATTTTAAAACTAAGATGTTGAAAAGAAGAAAAGGGTAGTGCACTCAAGTATTTCTTAATCCAGTTTCCAAAGAAAAAAAATCATTTTGACAGGCTCTGGAGGGTACTTCACTGGGTTCCCCCTGCCCAACTTTCTGACAGTGTTATACAATCAGCAGGAAGCTCATTTGATGAAGGTGAGTGATCTGTCCTGGATTAGTTTTTCTCTTTTAAGTTTCATAGTGTCAGAAGACATCCATCTCATGACAACAACTTCATTAATATGGGAGGGAAAAATAGGGAGAGAGTCATAAATATAAAAACTCCAACTGAAAAGACAACCTGGTCTCGTGCCGAACAAAATCAAGCATGCTTTGAACTGGAGCTGGACCAACTGCAGAACAAATAAAATCCCTTTGTCAAGTTTTGAATCAATTAATACATTCAGAAAAGAGCTAATAGGTTTTGTTTGGCCAAATTTTCTCCTACAGAAGCACATGTTTAAATACACATAATTTTAAATGGGGTAGAGTACCGGTAAGGTTTTATATGTTATTCTGTTGTGTGTGCCGCAGTGCAATGACCCATATAGAAAATGAGGTTACTACTACTAGTACTACTGTTAAATGATTTGCCTTTTTTTAATGAAGGGGTGGCAAAAGCCAAACACTGTAAGGAGCATAGGCTTTATCTCCCTAAGGTGGAATTTTCTGGCCTCCAACAGCCAGGAAGACCAGAGCAGTGATCTGTCCTACAAGCAGCCAGGGTGGTGTTTCCCACAAACGTAATTTATATAACTACACAAAGCTCATTCAGGGAGTGTGGAAGAAAAGGAGGTAAGAAAAGAAAATAAGCACACTTTATTGTTTCTGCCGCACTACATCTTCCACCACACTGGAAGCTTTTGGAATTCAGAAAGCATTCAAGTTCAAAACAGTAATTGGTCTATGTCATTAGGCAGATCTTTAATACATCTGCTGTCTGGTGAAGACAAAGAAATATTTAGTTATCAGAGCAGCTAAGACCGCCCAAAACTGAAGTTGAAAGGTTTTAGGATCACCCCTCATCCATCTGATGAGTTACAGAGAAGCTTAGGTCCCTTTGGAGAAGGCTGACTTTATTTGCTCTTCCATTTCTTGCCAAGCAGTGGTCATTTTGGAGGATACAACAGGTGAGAGCTCATTTAAGGACAATATCCATGAACCAGGAGTAGCAGTCATGCATCGGGCGCTTTGATACCGGAGCAGCAGAGGGATCTTCCAGGGAAATGGGGAGCCCATGGGGTTTCACCATTCAGAGCCATGCACGTTGGTTTGGCCAAGGCTGTGCAGAGAGGAGGAGGCTGTATGGTAACTCAGCCACCTAACAGTTTGACTGAAAATCCTTAAACTAACTTTGCCTTGAGAACCTAAATACTGAAAAGGGGACTGTTGTTAACAAACTTTTCTAAGGGAGATGTACTTTGAAAAGTGCCATGTATATACTCCTCATTAAATTGTCTTTTTAATTTTTTTTTTTCCCTTTTTACTGTTGGAATGAACTTTAACATTGTTTTTATTTGGCTTTGCATGCAAAAAGGAGAAAGACAAGTGAAAACACATAAATTTTTTGCTAGATATGCAACATAATTCTTGTCTAAGTTACACATAAGTAACCACAGAAAATTATGGTTTGGAAAGGAGTGGGTTGAGGCTGTTTTGATGAGACAAGCAACATCAGTACAGAGAAAATTATAGTCATTCTTTCATTTGATCTGTCTAGAAAACTCCATATTTTTATCAGACTTCATTCTGTGTTTTCTCCCATGTTAGGAAATGTAAATCTTTCTATTCAGCTATGTCACACTGTTGGAATTTTTCTATTTTCTTACTGTTGTGACTGACAGGCCTATATTTAGGCCATTCTGAAGATGCTTAGAGTGAGTGACACGGTGATATCTCAACAAGGAGTGCCTCAAGTGTGAACATTTCAGCACGAAGGTCTGAAAGGTGTCTGCACCCAGGAAAACCAAGTGCCAAGCAAAAAAAAAAAAAAAACAGGCTCCCTGGGATCTCTGGGTAACTCCTTGTTCTTGGCAGGCTCCCAAGCTGTTTTTCAGCCCAGCTCTGATCTTTGTTCTTGGTCCCGGTGGCCAAATCCCCCTTGATTCACTTGGCAGCTCATGCCATGTCAAAGGCCACTGATCTTTCCACTTTGATGACAAAAAGACTGGAAACAGATTGTGTTTGGAGAATTGGTCCCTGGGATAACAAGCATGATAAACTGGAAGACTAAACTCCTGGTATTGTCTGGAATGTATTGTTAAACAACTTTCTTTTTAACCATAATAAAGACACTAAAGTTCCCAGAATGCAATCAGCTTTTAACAGACCTTGATTTTTTTTTTTTTCCTTGAAACGAAAATGAAATCCATAACTCTTGCAGCTCAGCTCCCTACGTTGCAGAGCTTCACTAACAAGCTAAAATCCATATGGGCTGGTGTTCTGGGAAAATTACTTTGAGAGTAAAGCCAAAAACCACCCCACACCCAAAACAAAAACCCCAAGTGATGAGGAATGCATCAAATCAAATGTCTTTTCAAGCGTCACACAGAAGCAGGAAAGCAGATTGCTTGGGAGGGTGTTAAAAGTATTAACTAATACTTCTAGGGTGTGATTAGGTCACCTGCTTCTCTTATGCAACTATGCAGCTTCAGCAACACCTACAGTTTCCCAATGGGAATGGCAAGTCTCAGATCTTTTATGGCAAATCTGATTGCAAATCAAATGGCGGTTTAATTTTTGCCAAAAAATTAGAACACCTACTGAGTGCAAGAACTTTCCAGATCCTCGATAGTAGGCTAAAAATGAGCTTAACTTGAATGGTAATTCATATATTACCTTATATGAAAGTAGTCGACTGGCACAGAATCATTAAGCTATCAGAAGAAAGCTCTGTTTTGACACCAGTGTCTCTGACATGATATTCCTGGGCTTTTCTTGGTGACTTTTGTTTTTTTTCCAGAATATGTCTAACTGGTTATTTTCTGAGGTATGGAATAAAAATCCACGGGTATTTTGTTAAAACACTTCCTTGAAATAAATGTGACATTTTGGCTTCCACATTTTTAGCAGTCTTGTGTCCTGTATATTAGAAATTCATACTCTGTACCTGAAGATATACTATGACAGTATCAATCCAAAACCCCAGTATAGTACATAGGTCCTTTTTCCTTTGAGCCCTTTGCTGTTTCACAGCTGTCGCTAAAGCCCAAAACTCTGCCTTTCTTCCAGTCACTGGGCGAGGCTCCAAATTCCTAACTGAAAAAATATTGCACAGCAGAACTATTACATGATGGCAATGGTAGTCTGGATGAAGAAACAGAAGTTAATACCCTATTCATCTCCTTATCCCTCTTAATTTTAGATGCTAGTGCACCTGCCACTTCAGAACCTCCAAGTCTGCAAGTGTGTTTGCCTTTAGAATACTGTCACGATGTAGGCAAGTGCTGTTGTCCCTCTTGCACAGCCTAACAAATGGAACATTGCATTTTCAGATGCTGTCTACATGAAAAAAAAAATTAAGCAGCCTCTCTTTTGCAGAGCAGTAAGTTAATAGTCATTACAGGGCAACTATCTATTTGTGATTAAAATCTGCTTTGGGGTAATCGTTTCATTCAAAAACACAATATGAATATGATAATTTTATTCAAAAATATTATCCATCAGGATGTTTATTCTCAACCAATCAAAATATTCTGCACTAGGGGTACCACACAGATTTAACTAGGTAGGCAAAATCTAGGGACTTGCTCATAGTCACATGAAATATCTCCTCAGTGTTGAGGGATATTAATTGTTTAGCATCAATAAGTAAGTTTCAAGTAGGATAAATTACTTAGGGTTATAATTTGCTGTGATTTGTGCTTCTTGCTTAGTTCTGCTTAGCATGAGTAGCTAGATTTGCTGAAACTTTTAGGCCATGAGAAATCTAGCCTTCTCAGCATTCTTCCTAGCAGATGGTACAAAGCTGTTAATCTTTTGGCATGAGAAAGTACTGGTTATCAGTAGTGTTTCTCCCAAGTCCAGGACTTCTCGGTTCCCCATGTTCTGCCAGCAAGGCCAAGTGTGCAAGGAATGTAAACCAGAAGATACAGAGGCCCCAACCCTTGGCCTAAACAGCAAACAGAGTTTTGAGATATGTGTTTTATTTTGTTCTACACATACTTTCTCCACTCAGAAAAGGAGGTGCATCTCTACTGGTCAGCAACTATGTTCAGAAGAACATTTCTGGGTCCACAATAAGCTGATCTGTGCATGCAGTTTTCAGATATGGGTGCTATTTACATTAACATAATACATGTTGAAGGTTTCTTACTCTTCTAAGCATTTTATCAAATTCATTGTGTAGCTCCCCCCAGCATACACCTTGTTTGGAGAAGGAATGATAAACTTTAGACACTTGACCTTTCCAGCTTTGGCCACGTCCTGGATTTGTGGATCATTGCTGTACCATTTCTACAATTTATGTAGTTTGTTGACTTGCAGGTAAAAAAGTCAATGAATGTTCTATAGTCAAGAAGCAAAAATACACACAGTTCTGCCTTAGTACACTGAAATTATTGAGTTTCTCTATTGACCTCATCTGATTACAGTTTTGACTCATTATTTATGAAGGTCATGTGGTAATTGCATATTTTAGACTGACTTCATTAAAATCAATACCTGTCTACTGAATGTTGTTAAAATTTCACTACAATTTTTTATCTCCAATTTTCCCACACATCATTTCCAACTCCTGAAGAAATGCTGTTAAGAAATAAAAAGGGAGCATCCTTTCCGCAAATAACTCACCAAAAACATGTTAGAAATAAACTGTTAACACTATTTACATTAGTGTGGGTGATGAAATAGGGAAATATTTTACTTCTTCGAGTGAAACAAAATGCCATCCCTGATCCACAGCATATATTTTTTATGTATAAAACATAAGCTATGAATTAGATCCTGACCTGGAGGGGAAATTAATGTGATAATATTGATGATATCACCACTACAACCTTATAATTATCTAGTATTTCTAAGTATGTAGCTTTCTTGAGACTTAAAAATGTAAAAACAGCCAAGTTCTCCACTGACTCACACAAAACAGTATTTAACCATGGTTTGCCAACAAACTGATGAAATAATGAAATGTAAACCAGAAGTGTTTTGGAGACAAAATTTAAAATATACTCATTTTCTTCTCAGTACTCGGCACATGTTTTCTCATTAGACAACATTTAATAACCAGGGCCAGTGAACGTGCAGACAAAACATGAACAATTGTGATTATAACTGTGGTGTTATCAACTCTTGCAAAATCATCAGAACAGTGAGCAGAAAAAAGCTATTAATTAAGTAATGGGCAGTATTACCATACATTAAAAGTTGTGAGAGTTTTTAATGACCTGTCAAAACAGAAGCAAAACGCTAAAGAATTGTACTCACATTTCTCACATAAATATTTGTAAAAAAAATTCTTTATTTTTCCATCAATAAAACTAAACAACAGATTTTCTAGCCACTTCTAACCCTTCTACTGTTGAATATAGCTGTTAATGTTAAGTAAATGAAAGTTATTTTCATTCTGAATAAAATGAAAAAAGGATTTCAAAGAATTTAATTTTTTCTGGAAAATTCATATGAAGTTTAAACTAAATTCAGCAAAAAAAAAAGTAGTTTCCTTACTGTGTAGTTTATTAACTACAGGCCCTAGAAGAAACTTGAGAAGAGAGTGTATGAAAACTGGACATATTTGAACCAAAATCACACAGAATATAAACAAAGCAGTTTTTATTAGGCTAGTAGATTTCCTGCTTTCCTTTAAAATTACATAGAAATTGCTATTCAGACCTAGGCCATCTCCTATTATAATTCTACAAGAGCCCTTTAGTAAGATTTTAGCTTAAGCCAAAAAAAAGGAAGAAATCTTGGTCCAGCTGTGACTTGTAACAAGATCACAGATATTCCATCACTTAGCTACCAAGTTACAGAGATTATTTTCTGAGTATGTTCCATGGGGCATTGTGAGGCAATATCAAATATCAAATAAAGAAAGAAAGACAACAGACACGACTTGGTTTTTCCAAACCCGTTATCTCAAGAATGAAGCCTAAGGTACTTTAGGTACTAAATTTGCAGACCTGGAGCCTGAAGCTTTCTGTGCTGGAGTAAATCTGTAGTAATACATTTCTCTTCAATGAAATTATAACAGTTCAAGGCTGACATGTGGGAGGAAAGAATTAGATCCACTGTTTGAAAGTGACAGATTATACATTTTGCATGTATGTGTATATAAACTTCAGTCTTGGATATCAAGCACACATTTGCATATGTTTGTATAGTTTTCCCTGTGCAAAGCACACAAATATGGCGTTATACATACATATGATTGATATGTAAAATATAAACATTTGTAAAATACCTATGAATCTATAGATGCATGTGTGTGTATGAATTCATGTATAGCTGATATTTAAATGCATAGGTGTAAGCACTTTTTTTTTTTTGCTTATATGTGATATATCTATTACCTGCAGATGATAAACGGTATTTAAATGACTGACATCTATGTTCATGGCAGAGATGTAGAAATTATACACAGACACTTGTGTACATATGTACAGGATGGTATAGCTGTCTTCCCTTGCTTTCTGAGGCTGGAGAGAGCCACACAGTTCTTCTTAGCTGAGATACAGCTTCGTATTATTTTAATTAGCATTAGCTATTTTAATTAGCATCAATACCTTACTGTATTCTGCGCTGATTGGAGGACTGCTGTCGGATTTCAAACAGCTCTCTCTGTGTTTTGTCCTCAGCTTGTGGGCTTTGATTGATAAACTTAAGCATATAAAATAAACAGCAAATGAGATCAAATATGTCATTCCAATGCGCTCACAGTCACTCAGCTGTGCATCTCTAATGGCTTTGCACGCTGGTAAACTGTCATTTAGTTGCAGCAGTTTAAAAGTGACTCAGTCAAAGATGCCTACACCCTGAAGGCTGTCAGTTTCTACATCAGTGGTCCCTAAAACATACATTTCATTCTATAAAATGACTCTTTAGAGAGCAACAGAGGGTCAAGCTTGGCTTTCACAACTAACGGGAGAAAAACCTGCTCAGGGCCGACGCTTTACAAGTGAGATACTGACAAAAATGCAAAGATTATTCCTATTGTCAAGATAATAATCTAAAATGAAAAATTCAGCTCACTGCAGAACTGCAAAGGATATAATTTTGCAGTCTCATTCATATGCTTTCTGTTAAAGACAGTGAACTTCACACGCATTTTTTGCTAATGCTACTTTGCACTTTATGGAGGGCAGAGGTCCTTAATCTGGAGCTAAATGACATTTCCACACATTTTAAAGTCCCTTTACAGGCCTTAAAGGTATGAGGAATGTTTTAAGGAAACCTCAATATAAATGAGCAGTTGTGTCAGTACATTTCCAGAAGAGGTTGGCTGTCTCTTAGCTGTACTGATTTATACACAGAAAACCATTTTGCAAGTGCATTGTATTAAACATAGAAAGATAGCTACAGAGAAGAGTATAAACTTTGATTCCGCCTATTCTGCATTTATAAAATAGTGTTTTTCTTGCACAGACTGCATTTTCTAGTTATACAAATATTGAAAACTTACACAAAATGTGTGAGGGAGTACGAGCATTTTCCTGAGAGTTATATTTTCTGCTGTAGATTATTTCAGTGTTTTCTCATCAATTGTATGTTCTAATGTTTAGCTGAACATACCAGACATCCATAGACTGGTGACATGTTTATCCCTCTCTGAAAGTTAAATTACCCAAGAGAGGTAATAGTGCTGGGAGCATTTTGTTTAGAACATCAGGAACTATTTAGGGAAATCACAGAGGTACAAAGGAAAACATAAAATAGCAAAGCAAAGGAAAAAAGAGTTGTCAGTGTTGCCTAAAAAAAAGGGCCTCTGTCTCATAAAGGATTTTCGTATGAGGATTTATCTACCAGGAAAATTTTGGATTTCATATCTTCCAGCATATTCTTTTGGGCCCCTCACCACAAAAAAAAACATTGAGGTGCTGGAGCAGGTCCAGAGAAGGGCAACGGAGCTGGTGAGGGGTCTGGAGCACAAGTCTTGTGAGGAGAGGCTGAGGGAGCTGGGGGTGTTCAGCCTGGAGAAAAGGAGGCTGAGGGGAGACCTTCTCGCTCTCTCCAGCTCCCTGAAAGGAGGGTGTAGCCAGGGGGGGTCGGTCTCTTCTCCCAAGGAACAGGTGATGGGACAAGTGGAAATGGCCTCAAGTTGGGCCAGGGGAGGTTCAGATTGGAGATTAGGAAAATATTTTACACTGAAAGGATTATTAAGCCTTGGGATGTGCTGCCCAGGGAGGTGGTTGAGGCACCATCCCTGGAGGTATTGAAAAGATCGGTTGACATAATGGTTAGGAACACAGTTTAGTGATTTTAATATTATTTTTTTTTATCAGAGGTAGGTTGATGGTTGGACTAGATGATCTGAAAGGTCCCTTCCAACCTAGAAAATTCTATGATTCTATGAAAGTTTACAGGTTTGTGGCTAAAAAAACCCTTGGATAAATAATTACTTCAGCAGTAGTACAGTATTAATGGGCCTCTTCAGCTGCAATAGACCAACAGTCCTCGGCCATAACTCTGATTCTCATCAGGTTCCCACTGCTGTGGTACCCAGGGACAGGCAAGTTGGTGCAATTGGAGCTAGGAGGGGATATGCTCCTACTGGTATAAACAGAAGTGTGATGTGGGATGTGAGCTTTTCCCATTTTTACACAATGAAAATGTTCTGGCTTCCAGCTTTAGTTGCAAGCCCAACGTGTCAGAGGCCACCACAGGGCTTTGGAGGGAGGCAACAGGTCTCACCTGCTGCTTGCTTTATGCCTGGGTAGTTCGCAGTGATGCACAAGGTGGCAGGACCCTGAAGTCTGACTGAGAAAGTTATAAAGAAAACAAACTAAGATATATGGCAGTGGAGATGACTCCCTAATCTCCCTGTTCTTAAGAACCAACCTGAAACAAAAAATCAAACCCGAAAGACCTGTGCTTGGGCTTCTTGGTCAATATTGGGGAATTACCTTTGCAATCCATCATGTTGCAGGGATGGGTACATTTTTATAATCATTGAAAACAAACAAATAAATGAAATGGCTCTACTACCTTTTCTACTGGCACATGTGGTCCTGGAAGCATATTCCTCAGTCTTTTTTTCTCTATGAAAAGAACAGAAATCGGGGAGAATGAGGCAAATGTGAAACAGGAGAAACGGAATCCTCAGGACAACCATTGCTTTGCTCTTAGTGTTTCTCTGAAAGGAACAGAAGCTGTTATTTCTTGCTTTCTGCTCCTCTACCTATAACACACATATGTTATGTCAACTTCCTACCGATCCGCTGCATAAGGTGTCACTTTCCAAGCTAGCAGCAGCCCCATGTTCCTTCTGGCTTCTATTCCCTTTATACTTACAGAAGCTAAAAATATTCTCTTCCAGTTTCTTACAAAGTAAAATTTACTTAAGGCCAAGATCAACGCAAACAGAAAATAATTTAAAAAACAAAGAAACCTTATATCAGATTATTTTCCCAAGTGAGTTTTCAGTGTGCATTCTGCCTCGTCATGGAAAGAATGAGCTTTCAATTTCTTCTTGCAGATCATTAAATCAAACAGTCGAAAGCAGAGAATTTTAATCTATATACACACGCACCAAGTGAGGTATCAAGTTAAATATAGAGTAGAATAAAAATAAAAGTATTTCTTGAAGACAGCTCAGTTAGGTCCTACATCTGATGGAGTTTGAAATGTAAAGAAATATATTTTGGGTATATGAACCATTTTGTTTCTGCTTAGATCTGCAAAACTACTCTAATAACATGCACTTTTGAAATACTGAGATGCAATTCTGCTCTCTTGTCCAGATTTTTCTGTTTGCTGCGAGATCCGCTGTGCACCAGGCACATCACTTTGCCTAAATTTTACTGCATGGGTTCACACATGATCCATCCCTCCAGACCACGTGCTGAGACAGCCCCTAGTTAGACTACTGACAGAAACAAGGGAATACCGGTGACATGGGTTCAGGTCTCCCACATTATTAAGGATGAAAAGCAATAGAAGCAGTAACAGAAACTGGTGGTTTCAACACCATCTCCTAAGGGAAGCCCCTAGCAGAGGGCTGGAAAAACAAGATCCTGGGGCTGATCAAAAAGGGGACAAGAGGATAGGTGGCTGTCAGTTGAGATGTAGCAGGGCTCTGGCCCCAGGCTACCGAGTTGAGCTGTGAAAGATGTAGGATTAGGAAAACAAGAAGCATAGTCCCAGAGCATTCCACTTCCAAAGAAATGCCCTGCAAAACAGGTCCACAAAGGCAACAAGTTGCCTCTTCTCTGCCCACTTGTTCCTTTCTAGAAATTTAATGGCCTGGTTTGGAGGAAAGGGTGTTTCACCCAGCATACCTGGTGACCAGGATGTGGGCTGAGATCCTGATCATCAGTATCCTGGTGATGCTGTTGTGGCCATCCCTTTGGATGTGGGCTGAGATCCTCCCAAAACCAGACCTGTGGTCTTTGGGTAAAGGATCCAGCATCTATGCCAGTATAGTACTAACCAGTCAGATTAAACGGTTGTCTGTTTAAAACTATATTGTAACTAATACCAAGAGGTATGTGCCTGTTATTCCAGGACAAGCTCTTCTGAACAGTCTTGGAAAAGTAGGCAGGCTGACATGGAAAAAGGCAGGTCATAGCCACCTACAGACAGTGCAGGCTTAATTAAGGAGGACTCTATTACTGTCTCTTAACAGATATAATTTCTCCAAGTTAGATGTTACTCTCCATCTTTTCTCCACCAATAGAAAAGATATAGTACCTTCCGTGTTTTGGGAATATCATTTGGCTTCACATTAACTTGCTGTAGCCTGATCTCGCCAGCTTTCCTCAGCTTTTTCCCACTTTTCACAAGCATCAGCAGGAGACTTAACTGACAATTTTAGACAATCTCTTTCTGGAAATAATTATTCTCTGTAAATACTACTCTTTATCTTTTAATGTTATTATTGTTGCTTCTTACAAAAAGCAGGGGTAAATTTATGGCTTCACTGAAGTCACTGGCTGAACTTCCAGTACTAATTTTGTCCTTTAGATTACAGCACAGAGTTTGTATAGAGGGAATGGCCACAAGAGGAGATTTGAAGAAAAACACTGAGATGAGGAAGAGTCAGGTGGAGAGAAAGGTTTGACTCTCCCCGAGCATTCTCCTTTTCACCTGTACCCTTGTTCAAATACATGATAGACAACTGCTTTGGGTTTGAAGGACTCTGAGAGGTGCTTAGCAGCATGTGTCCCTCTGTGAGCTCCTCCAGCACCATGCTTCTCCATTTTTTGATTTTCTCCCCAGAGATGCTTGCTGGCTTGCTTTATTTTGGATCCATGCATGGAGGAACAGAAAGATGTAGTCTGTATTTCAGGCATCCCATGGTAAAAATTTGACATCCACTGTCAGGCATCATCTGTTTTAACTTCAAACCATTTCAGGTGCCAGCACCGAACACGGCAAGGCAAACATAGAGTTCATTTCATCATAAATCCTGTGTCCTGTGTGCAGTACTTCCAAAAGAAAAACACAGAGAGGGAAATTCTAAATTATAATTAAAGTATAAATATGAGTCAGAGGCAACTGGAAATGCAGAAATTACGTGCTGAGTCACTCCTGTGCTCGATGTGTTGGGAACATATCATAAAGCTCAGAGCTGAGATACACGGCCTGACACAGTTAATTAAAACGAGAAAAAAGAGACTGCAATCAAACACATCTTATTCATAGTTTAAAGGATGATAGGAAATGTTTAATTGGAATGACATTTACTCCTGTTTCCGTAAAGTGGGGAGGGGGGAGCAGCCCTGGACTTTCAGCCATTGCAAAAGCCCACAAAATATAAAGGCCCTATTTTAGTTAACATGTTGTCAGTCTTTAACGACCAGTGGTGTAACAGCTGGTTTTGATGTAATTTCTTTTGAGACCACTAGATTACAAGCCGTTTATTGCATTCTTCTCCCCAGACTGCTCCCTGGATACAGGCAGGGAGTCAAGAGGTCAGAGGTCTAAAGCCAGGAGCTAAAGGATTTGTCATCATTTAACAGGTCGCCTATTGCCATGTGGTATGCAAACTGGACAGTGCCTCGCAGCCTCCCAGACAGTGAGATATCTTTTATTTTTCACAAGGGGAATGGAGCCCGACCCCGCTGCAGAAGCCACTTTCTTACCTGGGATCATCAGTTTGTGCCTGGTGGTTGGTGGGGGGAAGGCATGCACAATCACACACAGCAGCAGAATGCCCTCAATTAGCACCATGATTACAGTTGTCCAGACCTGCACTCAATATTCAGAGATAAACCCCCAAAACTGACAGGATGTAAGCAGGTAGGGCAGTTCAGTAGTTCTTCTTGGTTGTTATGACCGCACCTCAAATTCCACTCTCAGTTATGAGTATAAATGGAAGAGCAGAATTGTTCTTAATTTCTGCACAATTTCTGTCCTTTTCTGCTGCTCCTTGTTGCATGGGCAGCGCTTGTATTATTCTATGAGTATGAAAAAAATTTGGCTTAAATTGTCTGCAATTAACACCCAGTGAGATATTGTCTGCAAGGAGCATGTGAACACAGGAGGTATTCTAAAGATGGGTTGACATAGTGCTTAGAGACATGGTTTAGGGATGTGGTTTTTTGTTTTTGTCAGAGTTAGGTTGATAGTTGGACTAGGTGATCGTAAAGGTCCCTTCCAACCTAGACAAGTCTATGATTCTATGATTCTATGATCTACAAAGGGTCTGAGAAAACACATCTGACTTCAAAAATATGGGAATTGGATGACTTGTCCCTAAAGGAAAAATGGAAAAGCATTTCCTACCATTACAGCCAAGAATTTGAAGCTCCAGCAGTGTGGTTAGTAGTGAAGCTGATTCTTGCAAAGAAACCTTTTTCTTTGAGTAGAATTATGTTCAGCAAATAAGGAAGCAGAAATGTTCATAGGTTTTGGTTCTTTGGACAAATCCTGTCTTTAGATATCAGAAGAGCTCTATGAGATCTCCTCTAGTCCTAGTAACTGTGATTCTTTATGTGTGCAAGCCGAAAGAGGTTNAATCACACGAGTTGCACAGTGCAGCAGTGGTTACTGCTTCAGGGATTTTGAGGGGTTTGTATGTCAACGTTATTTTCCTTAAATATGAAATCATATAATGGAAAAAAGCTTAATTAATATATATTTTTACCTGTCAATTTGAAAGCAGATACACTCCCACTAATAATATCTACAAAGTCCTCTCTTTAGTCCTTCCCCCCAAAAATTCCATCATTCATTTAAACGTAAAGTCAGACACTGCAACCAGAATTTTCTATTGTAGTTAATGTTATACTATATATAACCTAATTTACTCTGCAATTTAAAAGCACAATTGTTAGTATACAGGAGATCTTTTCTACTTCTTTTATGCATAAAATTAAGTTAGTCTTAAAAATGTCTTTTTGAGGTTCTTTTCTTTAAGGCAGCAGGGGCAGAAAAAAGACATATATTCTCTTATTTACACTTCCTTACATATATTTTTCACACAAAACTCTACTTTCTGAGAAAGTAAAATACAGGTGAAGAAATGCCCTTTTGCTGGGTGGATGGAGCTCATCCGCTGTGCCTTCATCTGCTCTACATCTTGAAAAAAACCTTACTTTTATATAATGCTGTGGAAGTTGAGTACTCTGCTTTACTGGTTCCTTCTTCAATTTTACATGTATGTTTGCCCCTGCTGCTTTCTAGTTCATCCTAGAAGGTTCCTGAGCAGTAGCTTTCCAAACTCTAGCTCTCACTTTACTGCTGAAAAGAGACAAGAAAAACTTTCCTTGAAGTTCGGGAAAATTCAGGCAAAACCTCCTGAGAGTCCGAGTATACTTCCAGCACCTCTTTGTTAAAAAGAATGAACATGTTTCAGGGAAGGAGAAGGGAAAAGGAAGGGAAAGTGGGAAAAGGAAGGGGAAGGGATTTTTACTTTCTACATTTTTTCGGCTGTCAGAACGATGACTGTCTCTGGATACTGAGATGAATATCCAAAAGCAAAACACTAAAAATGAACATAATAGCTCCAAAACGATTAAATTCAGAAGCTAGTTGTCTGAGTTAGCTCTTTCAGTTCAGATTTGAAGTATACCTCAGAGAGTGTTTTTTTATATATGCTATTTATTTGTATATATACTACTACTATATATACTATATATATTTTTATATACACTATATGAACTTTATACTTATCCATGAAGCTCAGACCAGAGATTTCAAAGGGACAATAAACAGCAAGTTCTAAGTTAAGAAATGTCCCTGCAACTTACACTAAAAAGTTGCTGTGGAAACAAGAGAAGGAAAGAAGGAAACCCTCTAACAAATCTGGGTTTGTATTTGATCAGTGCTACAGTCCCACCCTTGGGATACTGTTCTTAATGCTGCAACACAGTTTTCAAATATGTATAATTTTGATATATCTTATTTATTATACTTGCTAAGGAAAAGAATTATTATTTTTTTTGTAAAGTGAAAGTTCAATCTAGCACTTCTGCTGGAAACTAATCAGAAAGGCACTGGTTATCAAAAAGAAGCTTGATTAAAAAGAAAAGATTAAGTGGGATACTTTGTACATTTGCAGACTGATTTGAGTTTCATTACGCACGTTAAAAATTAATCACGGTGTTTTGAAATGGTGTCTTCAGACATCCTTGCAAAAACGAGGAATTTCAAGGTTAAGGCTAGAAAGTTATGTATTCTGCGGCTCCCGGGCACGTCTGGGTGAGCCCTTATCCGACCGAGAGGCACGGTCTGTTTGTGCCTTGCACTAAATGGCCCCGCTCGTGTGGCTTTAAACGTGCTCATTTTATTTTTTCATTTCTTTGCCAACCCCTGGTTGGGAGTCTGGGTTTTGAAGAAGAGCCGGTGACCGTTCGAACCTGTCGGTGATACCAACCATGGCATGCTGTCCTCCCAGGGACAATTAGTGCCAGCAGCCGGGCTGAGGCACCCAAAGCAGCCCTCACTGAAGGAAGCTGGTCCTCCCGTTACCTCCGTCACTTAAAGTCAATACAGGCTGCTTATCCACCCACCGGCAGCTTTAATCAATGTCCACCACGTCCGGAGAAAGCAGCCTCCAGGACGGGGCAAGAACCTTGCCCGCTGCCAGCGCCTTTTGTCTCTCCCGTGTGGGCAGGGCACGGTTCCCCGGGATTTAGTCGACAATTACGAGCTGGGGACCCATCAATTGAGTCAATTTACTGTGCAAAGTAAATTGATCCTCCAGAACAAAGGGGTCTGCCAGCGGGGAGGTACCTGAGAAAGCAGCATGCCTGTGTAAACAGTGCTGTCCCTGCCCCAGCCTGGAGTGGCCCCGGCGCCATATGGTGCCACTATGAACTTATTAACTGGAGGATTAACTCATCCCGGCATTTGGGATCCCCCCCGTTTCCAGCTGTGAGGATGATTGATGGGCTAACTACTGCCTCAGTCTTGGAAGTTATTTCCTCCATTTAACAGAGTCAAGAAGACAGAAAATTGCCCCCTTTGTAAATGCTAATCTCACCACTGCCTCCAACGCCCAGCACAGCAATTTATTCCAGGCAAAGTCTTAAAATTGGTATAGTACGCATCAAATGCATACTAATTAGCAATTTCTTTTGAAGGCTCCATCACTTATTAAGGGTCTCCTTTTCCATATGTTCATCATGCCCCACTTCACCCTTTAATTACAAAACAGCACTTTCTACTAATTGTGAGAAGGTACATTGTACCCGGTGTCTGTATTAAATGCCACACCTTCCAAGGCCTCATTTCGGGTCAGACAGAAAGCAGGCAGATAGACATAATGTTGTAGGGGCACTGTCCTCCTTTTAGGCATATCCATTCTTACTCCCACTGGCCATGCTTCTTAAGGGAGCACCCCATGAAAAGGGCATTTCTTTAGAAACGTCAAGCCTCCTGTCCGCACGGCATTGTACCCATAATGAGGATGAGGTTTTCTCACTGATGCTGAACAGGGTCTCACTACCAGAAATTCATCTTTTTGGTACCTTCTGATGGGAAGATGTCCATAAATCTTTAAGCGGGTGCTCTGCAGCAGATCAGAGGATTTGGACTGTCCAATTTGGTCTAAGTTGGCTCAGTGATTATTTTCTTTTTACCCTGTATGGCTCTTTACTGGCTGTAAAATGGGTCTTCAGTTCTAAAGGCCTAACACTATGTTACTTGTGGCTACCATCACTCACACCAGAATTGCAGCATGAAGATGTAAAAGAAGCCGGGAATCCAAAATGCCCAAACTAAGTCAGGGGCATATGAAAAATTTACATCTTTTTCCTGCTGTAAACATTAAAATGTGCTCCTTGGTTTTCTTTCCCTACTCCAGGCAACTGCAACCATAACCTCAATAAGTAACTTGTCTTTATGCCATAAATATAACTGGTGGTGGATAAATAAATGGTCAAATTATAAATCGGGTTTCACTACTATGGTGTTTATTTTCACATGATCCTTAGAGGCAATTTTAAGTGGTTTAGTTCATTATCTTTTGCAACACATACAGCATTTAAAGCCCCATTCAAAGTCAATACATTGTTATGAAATGAGGGAAACTATGTCATGCAGATTAGAACAAATAAAAGTTCCAGACGCTTGTTGAAATTTATGTTTTAATGGTGTCTCTATCGTTGCTTAAAAGATTAATATGCCTTTTCTGTGTTGAATTAAAAGACGATGATCATTTCAGAGCATATATAAGGATGATAATTTGTTTGAGGGAAAACAACTCGGGTTCTCTTAGTCACTCCTGTGCAATGAAAGCAGAGCTTTTCTGAAGGCTGGAGAAAATATTCACTCAAAGCTTTAATATTTTTCCTTGGTTTTGCTGAAACTTCATTTCAAACAAGATTTTCCCACCATTTCTAAGTCAAAAAAAATGAAACAACCTTATCTTTTACATGGAACATTAAAGAAAGCACTATCTCATTTCATTTCATATTGCAGCATTTTAAATAATTACATCAAACATTAAAACTGAGGTTAAAACAGATGTTAACACATATAAGTGCTGGTTGCCAGCGAGTTCCACATTTGGATTTGCTACCAACAGAAATCCACTGAGCAGACATACCAGCCAGATTTGTGGTTGCTCCAAGAGCCTTAAGTTATTGGTACTTTAGAAATTGTGCTGTGTAAGACCAAGGACCAGTGCAGGAGATCCAGGGGATGACTTTTGACTTGGGGTAGCCTTTACCTTGAGGTACACCATCAGCATCATCAGAGGAACCTGGCACTGAACTCCAGCAGCCACAGCAAGACTGTTGCTGGCGGCCAATTTATTCTCACCTGGGTATCTGTCCCCCAAAACAACAGAATCAATATGTTTTTAATTTACAGAGCCCTTACAAAATGCCGCAGTACGATTTAGCTATGTATCTATGGGTAAGGTGCAGCACTTGTACTGGATGTGTGTGACCTGTGGACAAGGTGAGACCATGGCCAGACATAGAGCTGCCCTATCCCAATGACAGTCTCCATCCAGCCTTTGGTCTGTGTCTGAAGCAACAACTATGCCAGCCCTGTACCACACAGTGGACCTGGTCACAGAGGCATCTTCTGGGCAATGGAGGTTTTCACTGGACACCCACTTTAGAAGGAAGTTGGAAAATGATTTTTTTATCTTGTTCAAACATCCCTTTCTGGTATTCTCAGAATAAAGTGTTTTGATTTCAACCAAATTCTTTTAACAGTCTTGGAAATAATTGTGAAAGGTGATGAAATTATTTCCTATTCCTCTGAACTAAAGTGTTTATTTCTTGTTTAACCAAACCTTGATCTACTTAATCTACTAAGCCTATATTGCACTGAACTTCCATTTTCAGTGCTCAAGTCTTTACGAATGCGATGCGATGTGATGTTTGGAACAATCTTTCAAAGTTCAAAAATTTCACACTGTGTTAAAAAAGTCCCAACAGCAAACAAACAGGGAAAAAAAAACAACCACAACACCCCTCCACCTACCCCCCTCCCCCAACCAAAAAGAAGAAAGACTGAAAAACAAAGAGGAAAAAAGAAAATTACTTGGAGTAGTGACTGAAAACCTGACCAAAAAAAGTCCTTCACTTGAGAAACAGGTACCTAATAATAACTTACAAATGAAGAGGAGAAATGAGGAGCTCTTTTTCTGTGCGTGTATGTATATACACACACATATGTACACATGTACATATATATGTGTATATGTGTATAAGTTTATAAGTCTGTGTATATATCTATGTATATAAATAATGTTATGACTTGACACCTTGAATTTGGGAAGGGAGAATATAGTGCAGTGCTTCAGTACTGAATACTGACAATGCTGCATTTTTTTTGAAGTTCAATCATGTTTCAAAGGATTAAAGTATTTTTCACTTGTTAAAAGAAATACAAGTATCTCTTGGCTGGCACTTCATATGATATGTCATGTCTGTGCCTGTTGTGTTTTGGGATGGGCCAACATTTCCAACCTCAAAAATCACGATTTAAATCGGGAACTTTCAGACCCCTAGTCATGCAAGTGGTGATGCTATTGTGAAGAAATGTAATTAAATTGTCTCAATCAGGGATAGATTTGGCCAATCACCCAGTGTTCATCTTCTGTGCAAACAGTTCTTTCATTAGCTATTAGGTTCATCATCTTTAGGTGCTTTATTTTCAGCTGGAGCATCATGCTGATCAAACTACACCTTAATTAGGAATGCAGCATCCTTCTGTTCTCAACTTAGGCAAAGCATTCTTGAAATATCAGATCCTCTGTCAACTGAGTTGAACAACATGATCGTTATAATATTTTTCTTTCTAACATGAGATCGAAGCTCCAGAAGAGGTGACATACGTCTTGGATACTCAGACTCAAGCATGGAGGTCAGTTGAACCCAGAGATGTGTTGTTGCTGATTTTATAACATAAAAGCTGCCTTAAAAACAAGTGTTCAGTTACATGGCAGTACTTAACTGCTGTCCTAAATTCAGGTATACTGCGTGCTTTGTTAAGGTGTGTGGATTTTTTTCCCTTCCTGAGCTGCCATTTGTTTTAATACACAAAATGAGCATGGACCCAAGAGGTGGCAAAAGAATTCCATGAACCCTGCCTCTGAGGATTTTAGGAGTATGGGGGACAACCCTCATGTGGCCATTGGAGGTGAGAGCTGTTTGAAATTGACAAAGCACCAAGCAGAAGAGAACATAATCCAGACTGAGGAACTGGCCACGTTTGCTATGGTAAAATTGCTGATTGATGGAATGTGAAACTTTTCACTTGAATTAGTGCAAGAGCATTTCAAGGGCAACGGTCCAGAGAAATAAAGCGTTTTTAATTGGGGTAGCAGGAGGGAGAAGGGAGAGCTTCTCACCATGCTAATTGAAAAAGCAAACTCACTGATTTCACACACGGGGCTGGTCAAGAGCTTCCTATTATGCTTTAGTTTATTTGAACACGGCACATCTGTGGCTCCAGTGCATTGCATCCCTTTTTGTTAAAGTACTTGACAAGAGCATAGCTGACTTGTCAGTCTGGATCACCTCAGGCAACATGAAGAAACTGCTTACGTTATGCTTAATGATAGCTTCATTCATTATGCTCCTTCACCCCTTCCCTTCATCTGACTTTTGTCAACTTTCTGTTGACTTTCATGTACGGGAATGCCCTGGGCATGGAAAAGCTGCCTCACACAAACAGCACACCACCTTTCCTTCCCCGGGGTGTGCAGCTCCCCGTGAAAGCTCCTGTGACACACCAGGGGCTGCTGCCTGAAAAATGGGAGAAAAAAGCAGGTGGGCAGAAGGGAATGACAGCAGCCTGCATACATACTAAGTGCTACTCATTACAGGGGGTCCCTGGTGATTATGGACACTATCAGGGGTGAAAGGGCAGAGAATTAATGACCATCGCCTCAGCAATGACAGAGAAGCAACAAGTGACCTTCCCACACCGGCCTTGATCTTGCCAGCATCGTGCACGGTTTCACACACGAAGCAGTCTTACCCCAGCCCCCACGGTGTGGGCAAGATTAGAATCATAGAATCACAGAATTGCCTCAGTTTGCAGGGACCTTTCAGATCATCTAGTCCAACCATCAACCTAACACTGACAAGAAAACATCACTAAACCACATCTCTAAGCACTACGTCTACCTGTCTTCTAAATACCTCCAGAGATGGTGCCTCAACCACCTCCCTGGGCAGCCCATTCCAAGGCTTAATAACCCTCTCAGTCTAAAAATTTTTCCTAATATCCAATCTGAACCTCCCCTAGTCCAACTTGAGGCCATTTCCTCTTGTCCTATCGGCTGTTCCTTGGGAGAAGAGACCAACCCCCACTTCTCTACACCCTCCTTTCAGGTAGTTAAACACTGGACATCATTATCCACAGGGCATGGTAGTAGGAGTCAAGTCCCTGTATCTGTTTTCTTTCTTGCAAGAGTGGGATTGGATGGGAAAGAAGACTGGGTTCTGGAAACTGTGCCTTGGGTCCTACCAGGGGCTGGAGGAACTTGCAGTCCATCAGTTGAAGGATGGGGTGGTATGCACAGCCCAGATCGTGTCACACCACTGGGCTGAAGGAGCAGGCTGCAAGTGGCTCTTACCACCAGCGTTCAAAGGGACAATTTTACACTGGGAGAATAACAACCCCTGGACATTTTGGCCTGGACATTTCCACACACCTGCTCAGTAACAACAGGTACCACAAACAAAGGGCATATCACCTCTCTGTCTCAAGGTGTGCAGTTGTTTCCGAAATCTCCATGATGTATTGGGGATTGTTGTACAAGAAATGGGAGAAAGCTGTTCTCATGCCAGTTCCTTCCTTGCATTTTCCCCTTCTTCCCTTGAGGTTGATCCAGCTGTTGCCACCACCAAGGTTTAGTACAAGGCCATGGTCTTTCAGGTCATCTTCCTGGGTGGCAGTGGGTATAGCAGCAACCTGAACGTGCAAACTCCTGTCTCCTGCCACCCTGACTTTGACAGTCAAGCAACAGAGAGTCGTTACCTGCACATGGGAAGTCAAAGGGTGTTGCCATATTGCTCATCCTCTGACATGGCACAACATGGAAACATGGCCTGACTTAAGCTTCTGTGCAAGCTTTGAGTTCCCATCATCAGAGCAGTGTTTCAGGACTGATGTACAAACACTTTGGATTAGAAGAGCATTCAGGATGGTCTGGTATGCAAATTCTGGGTAAGTTTGGCATGGAAATTTAAGGCAATTTAAGCAGGTTTTGTGCTTTTTTTCATTTTGACCCCAGCCTAAAATGCTTTGCAGACCATTTCACCTCACAGAATAGCTGGATGATCCCAGCCTCCGGAGACCTATCCCTTCTCTCCTCACCATACCAATAAATGATTGATTAGGTATTTCACTCCCAGCCTATGCCACCAGAAGCGGTGATATTTGTAATACATGGGAACTTTGAGGTAAAAGATTCGTGGAAGCAAATATTCATGAAATATGTCAACAGAATTTTGAACATAAACTGCATTTTACATATAGGAACTGGAAAATACTTTAAAATTACTCCTAAAATGAAGACACCTTTGATAGAAAAAGAGCTTTGATGGGGGAAAGTAAAATTATTTTGGATAGTCAAGACTTAGCAGCCCTGCCTGAAATACCAGGGCAATATGGTCTTCACCACCACTGCGTCCGAGTGTCCGACCAGGTCTTTAGGCTTGAAGACAGGGCAAAGTCAGTTTTCAAAAGTCACAGTGGAAATGTGGACAAGATTTCCTTTCCTCTCTTCTCTAAGCTCTAAGTTTATGAGAGGAAGGTACTACTTTAATTTCAATCTGAAACTTCGGGAACAGGCGTATTCTGACTCTGCAGACAGAACGTGACTCTGTGATGGAGAGATTGCTGCCTCCCCAGCACAGGGATGTGTGGGCAGAGTGGGAGGGCAGGAAGACTGTTTTGGAGCTGGTCCATGTGGACTTCCAAAGGTGAATCCAGGCTGAAGAGAGTATTAATTCTAAAGAAAAGTAATAGAAAAGTAAATAGAAAAATGAGCATAGACTTGCCTCTGAATCCTAATATCTTTATCCTTGGGGATTTTGATTCCATTACAAATATTAGCAAAGATCAAGGGCGTTTTATTTTAAGGGCAAGTCTAATTGGAAAGAAGTTAATTCGACAAAAGTGGAAGCCAGCTAAAGAAATTAAAATTGATGTGAGGTCTGCAGTGGATGTGTTGGATCCTTTAGGATTCTTCCCACATGTGAGTCAAACTTCAGTCTTCAAGGGACCTCTTGTATCTTCCAAACCTCAACCCATTCTTCCCTCTTGTACTCTTAAGTCCTTCCAGCCCTTCGTGTCCACATTTTGCCTTCGATGTTCTTGCACTTCTTTCCCTTCCCTTGCCAGCATGCTCTTTTAGAGGCAAAAAATGCTCTCTGCTACCTATATAAAGCACCAAGAAAAGCAGGGGGGTGTTTTCCCCATTGGTTATTTTATCTCCTGCACACAGTGTGGGTGCCCACTCTGCCTCTCAGCACTGAGAGAAAACAGCTGCATGCACTGAAATAAAAATCAACGACATAAAGGCAATTCTATGATGTTGCCCTTTACAAAAAGCTCCGTAATAATAAATCCATTTAGGGGTTATTTTGGATATACAGAGATTTTACTATCACATTAGCAGTTCCTGTAATTATGCTAGCAGGAATATGAAACTACAAGATATCACAGAATGATAGCTGCTCTATAAAAATGAATAGGAATTGCATCATAACTAATCAGTTGGAAAAGTAGCTGGTTAGAGAAACACACAAAATCTAAAGGTACAGCATAAGCAAAATCAAATAACCACACCACATTTAAAAACATATTGTCTGAGTAAATGCCAACTTCCTGGTTTATAAAAAAAAATAATATTGTGAAATAAAAACACTTTCAAGAAAAAATGTGCAATAAGTTATAAAACCAAAATAGCAAACTATAAATTTAACTTGATCATCACATTTGAAAGTAAGAGTAAAATGTTTCAAAATCATCTCTATAATGAAAAAAACTACCCTGAGAATAGCAAAGAACTGCAGTCTTATTCAGAGGCCTCAATTATAATGATTTTATCAAATTTGGAGCAACCTGGTGGCTTGTGAACATGTTAGAGTCTTTCATTTATAAATTGCAGAAAAACGAAAGAAGACACCATTGGAAAATGGAACTACTAAAACATCTGCACCTTAAACTAAAATGTTGATAATGTTAGTACATTAATTTCTAGCAGATTTAATGGTACAGAAGTTCATGGTTAAAATACTTTTTTAACTGATGAAGAAGTCATTAGTTTTGGTCTTTGGAAATGTTTATGATATGGACTAAATAAGGGGGGAGGGGGGATGACACAGCTCTGAAATTTCACTTCATAGGTATAACATTTATTTTGACTCAACAAAATATTTCCAAGACATAAACACATACTTATAGCTGTGTTTATGCCAGTGGGCACACAACAGCCAGATTTCTTAACAACCTGCTTAGCTTTAATCATCAAAATCGCAATCAATAGCACAAGGGAAATTAGCCTCAAGTTGCACCAGGGGAGGTTTAGGATGGATATGAGGAAAAATTCCTCCATGGAAAAGGTTGTCAAGCCTTGGAAGAGGCTGTCCAGGGCAGTGGTGGAGTCGCCATCCCTGGAAGTATTTAAAATCCGGGCAGATGTGGTGCTGAGGGACACGGGTGGGTTTGTCAGTGTTGGGTTGATGGTTGGACTCGATGATCTGAAAGGTCCCTTCCAACCTGGGCAATTCTATGGTTCTATGGTTTATAGCCTTGAGATTTACATTCGTTTGGGTGTCATATTGTAAAACTGAACGGAAGACATGCATTAAACACAGACATCTATTACCCATTAAATCCTACTGCCAGCACCACCAATCCTACTTCCACCGCATGGCCATTCTCCACCATTGGGATGCTCAGGGCCAGACCGAGCTCCTGGTACCCTCCACCCACTGCAGGTGGTTATTACTGACCCTGCTACGTAACCCTGCAGAGGCTTAGAGACCAAAGGACAGAAATAAGGCAGGAAGAGGAGGAGAGACCCCAGGCAGAAAGGGAAGGTAGAAATAGTTGCTGCTTTGGACGAGCAAACATCTCTGAGAACCAAAATTTTGTTGTGATGACTCTACCCACTGCTGGGTTAAACTCAATGGAACAAGGACTGATTTTCAGAAAAAATAAACACAATGGAAAGTACTCAGTTCTTGCTGGGAATAGAATATTTTAATTGCCTGCTGGCATTTGTTAAAGCTCTAGCAGCTCCACTTAATTCCTTGGGCACATCCCAGGGTTTGAGGTATTGTAGGCATCTCTAAAACATGCAGTGCTGCAATTCTGAGAGTACACACTGGGGAGAGAAATATTAGGACCAAATATGTCCCCAGGAAGACCATCCTTCTAGATAGCAAGGGAGGCCACAAAACAGTTTGCTCTTACAGGTGTCTCTTAGAGGAAAAAAAAATTACAGGCAGTGCTTTCTGTTTTAAAAGTATCTGTTCTGCAGTTTTTCATGTCAGGTAACATGTGAGGTAATGTATCTAAGGAGGATGGGGAGCGAATGGGATACCATTTCAAAGGGAGAATTAAAAATCAATCAAATAGTTAGGATTTTGGTCACACTGAAATAACAGGCAAGACGCCCACTCGCTATGACCACCTATGAACCAGCCCTGTAGAAAACATTTCCAAAGGAAACTGTGAAGAAAAGAGTTTATCTGGGGCCATTTTGCCAGCTCATATGGAGTAACTTACTCATATGCAAAATACCACTGGATACTTTAAATGTCTGTGAGGGTGAAGGATCTTAATATTACTTTTCAAATGAATGCACTTTCATCCCCCTGGCAACCTCTACACTCTACTTAAATCTGACTCACCTGGAGTTTGTGCTTGCTCTTGGCACACTGATTTTTTGGTGTTAAGAGGCTCCCTAAGACATTTCTCTGCCTGATGCAACCAAGTTTATGGCATTTGACAGGACCACAGTTGGCAGTATTACACCTGGAAACCATACTATTAAAAACATATTTTTCATTACAATTTAGGAGTATAATTCCAACTAGGGAGCAGATTATTAATGAATAATTATTACTTAATCTGCCAGAGGTTATATTTTTCTACTATATATATCAGGAGACCCAAGCCAAAAAGCAGAGTGCAATGGTAGTTTTAATAAGGACTTTATCCCATAGATATAGGGCATGAAAGTAGAAGGAACACAGGGAATTAAAAAAGCAGCAAAGTAAGGATTTGGGCTAGCAGGGTCAAAGTGGAATCAAGGCTTTGACATCATAATGTGAAAGACAACTGAGATAAGGGTTAGTTATGACATTCAGAGCAAGACATTCCTGTTTATGGTGTTCTGGCAACACATCTTCAAAAATATTTCTCATCAGGATTGCTTTCATATTGAAGGAGGCGCTGAAAAGGAGCCATCTGCATTTGTGGACCCCTTGTGCTCACACAAACCTGTCTCCAGCATGTTCTTCTACACCATCTGGACCACTCCACACAGAACTAACCTTGATGTAGGCATGAAAAAAACGTTGACCTGGACCCCCCTGGACCAGTCATAGCTGGCTTTGACTATAAGGGGGGGAAAAAATGCATGAGTTAGAAATTATCAAAACTAAGTTATCATGATGGCATCTTCTGGAACTAAAGACCCAAGTGTTACGGTCAGAGTAACACTCTACATAGGCCTTGAGACTGTACCATGATAAAATCCTTTGGGGAAATTTGAATAGCGGAACAAATTACTCTTAAGTTAAATGATACACTTTATAATCCACTTCTTATTTTAGAAACATTTAATAATATTAAATTACCTAAATGGCTAGGGAGGGCTATGCTTAGTGATTTACTAATTGCCGGCAGAGTCATTCCAAAAGTGGAAACCCCAAATGAGCCCACCCCAGTTCTGGCCCACTCACTAATAGATTGTGACTACTCTGAAAAAGTTCACTTTCAGAATGTGAGAGCTGATTGCATTTGACATTGCTTTGAGTTTGAATACATGAGGTGACCTCCAAACCACTCTCAAATTAATGTAAAAAAATTCTTGCAAGTTTAGTGAGATGAGGAAACCACACACTTGAGCCTTCTCCATTGTTGCTTCTTCCCATTTGTTCAGAAGAAACTCCAGTAAACCATTGCAAAACTTATATCAGTTGTGGTGGGAAGCTGCTGTTTTAAATTTGCATAGGATGCAAATCAGTGACGGGGTTAACAACACATTCAGTCCAGTGAGCTGTCTGCTATTCATCCTTTTTAGGGCAGAACATATGCTCAAATTCAGGTATATATCTACCTTTTCTTAGTTTTTCTGAGATATGCCTCAAGTCTTCAAATTACTTGTAATGGAAGTATAGTAGTACAGGCAGTGACTCTACTTCACTAGTAAGGCATAAACATTAAACTAATTAGCCGCTTAATTAATATACAGTTCTTTATGGTATAATGTTACTGTTAAAACTTTTTCTGTAGATTATGTATAATGTATATATTCTATATCTAACTTCTTTAAGAAAACTACCGAAAAAGAGTATATAATTGGAAAGAGCTCACAGGAATATTCTCACAATTTATACATCGTTTAAAATAAATAATTCCCCTGGGAATTTTGCTCTTTTCCATTTTTTCTGTTTTGTTTTGCGGGTTTTTTTTTTTGTTTTTGTTGTTGTTTGCTTTTTTTTTAAGCTGGGTTAGGGCAGTTCCTGTAAAGTGTCTTCAAAAACATAAGTAGTGCTGAAATGGCAGAGCTGGGCCTGCGGAAGGGGAAGAGGGACCCTCTCGTGTGTCTGGGAGGGCTGATAGACTTGTGGCAGTGAATTAAAATAAGGATGCTAAAGCTCTTACTGTCTTCAGCTGTCTGACCCATCTTTCAAACAGGTGGGTCGTCAAATCAGAATAAACTAATCTACTCACAAATCAGTTCCTGACTTGTTGGTTTTCAGCCTGGCACACTAACATGAACTAATTTAGATTTTGTTTTTTCTTAATAACCCATGCTGAAACCAGTGTCAGTTCAGCAGCTGATTCATGAATGGACTGGGTGGGTTTGCCTCAGGGTTAAAAAGCTTCATGGGAGAGACAGGGCAAATACCTGAGGGATGTAACTAATCCACGGCCCAATTTTCATTGGTTTCATGGACTCCTTCCCCCTTTTTTGTAAGCAGTCTGTCTGCCTATGAATCTCAGTCTGAATTATGCCTTTTATAACGTGGTTTTCACAGTACTGCCCTGCAACAGATGCCTGAAAGGTACCGTTCAGCAAAGCACTTTGAAGCATACTTAAACCTCATGGCCTTTAACAAGTGTGTTAATAATTTGCCATATTCCCACGTGTTTATCCAGGCTTTATCTAATACATTTAACACCACAACATTTAACAGCTTTACCTGATGTAAAGACAGACCCCTAGCTGATGCAGAACCTAAAAAGGATTTTTAAGAAGCTTTTGCTGTGCCATACTTTAAAACACACTTAGGCATTGAAAACAAACAAA
Organism: Tringa tobata; assembly: GCA_033628505.1. NCBI lineage: Eukaryota > Metazoa > Chordata > Aves > Charadriiformes > Scolopacidae > Tringa > Tringa tobata. Next base: position 160,628 of record JAHREE010000152.1, read on the forward strand.
ATCATAGAGAATTGAGCCTCACTTGCGTGGATGCTTTTGATTGCTCCTCTCCCACACACTCTGAGACTGGGTAAAAGTAATCACCCCATGTGTGGCTGCTAGCAGCATGGGACATGAAGGACACATAGTAATGGTTTTAAACTGAAAGAGGGGAGATTGACATGAGATCTGGGGAAGAACTTCTTTGGTGTGAGGGTGGTGAGACCCTGGAACAGGTTGCCCAGAGAAGCTGTGGCTGCCCCATCCCTGGAGGGGTTCAAGGCCAGGCTGGATGGGGCTTGGAGCAACCTGGTCTGGTGGGAGGTGTCCCTGCCCAGGGCAGGGGGTGGCACTGGATGGTCTTCAAGGTCTCTTTCCACCCAAACCATTCTATGATTCTATATTGCCCACTTTGGGGTTCCTTGTCATTGCCATATCACAGTAATAAGGAGCTCATTTTCTTAAGGCTTGCTTGCCTGAATGCCTCCTCTCCTTTCTCACCATCTTCCCCTGGCTTCACTTTCAAGGAATGTGAAGATCATCTCATATTTGACCTGGGAAGATGCAATATATGCGAAATCTGAAGCAATCACAAAACCCTTGAGATATTTTAAAAGAAACAGATGGATGGATTCAACTGTTTCTCAAAGCCGGGAAAATAGAGAGCACCACTTTTCTGTCTGTCTGGATTAAACAATGTTCTTGGCCCGCCATTATTTTTAGGTATTAATGTAAAAGGAGCAGGGGAAAACTTTGGGTTGAGATCATTCCCCGCTGTTGGTCTTCAGCAACAATTTCTAACACCACATTATGAAACACCGGGTGTCTAAGGAGACAAGCTGATTTCCCCACAAGCCTGTGACATCATTTAGTATTAAAGAAATTAAATTTGGAAGGGATGATCAGATTAGTGCCCAGGAAGTGGGGAAAAAAATCTCTAAAATCCAAAGCAGATTTTAATAAATTAGGAGGGAGCCAATTTTCATCATTTCAGCTAAGATTTCTGAGAAATCCAGCAACATGCACATTTGCAATCCAGCTGGCATGATGGCAGAGCTGAGATCTCTTGTCAGGAACAGCTGATGGAGCAGGTAGACCTTGGTGAGGAATCACTGGCACAACAACAAAAACTGGTAGTGTATGCCAAAAAATGGAATGTCAAAGAAATCCGGAAGATACTGAAGTGCATAGACCCTGAATCAGAACCTTTTTGATTAATTTCCTTCACTTTCTGACTTCTAATATTTGCTTCCTATTGTACCTGTGTTTCTTAAACCTACCATTTGTAACGCACGTAACACCATCAAGTGAAAGGACTCTGTCCATGCAGAGGAGCGAGGTGGCAGCTGGCCTGTATCTCCATCACTTAATCAGTCTCCATCACCAACAGTCTTTAGATCCCTGCAGATTTTTTGCTACCAGGGTAGCTCCCATCCCTCTCTCCCTGCCTCTTGTCTTACAGCCAGTACTCGGGATGTAAGTGTCAAAGAGCTGAAAGGTATCTATTAAGGTACTGACAGCCATTATAAAGGTCAGACTGCCTCTTTTTTTTTTTTTTCTTGATTTTCAGCTGCTGTTGGTAAAACTGGCAACGCTTCCTCTATTTGCACAGAATGGAAGTATCAAGTATATTTGATGAAGGAGCCTGAGTAAACTGCAAAATAGCAATTAAATTCCTGGAAGAGACAATGAAAAAATGTTTGCTATGTCACTGCTTAATGAGAAGAAGGGCCCAGGTCTTTCAGAATTTTTCATGAAGTGTTTCGATGGCTTGTTACTAGTTAACTGTGAATCTTTTGATCTCCTGATTTTGACAGACAATGACCCTGTCATCATATCAAAGCACTTCCTATTACAGTAAGTGGAGAAGCAGAGCTCTCTAGAGATATCCTTAGGGCAAAATGTGTATGCACACAGAAGGAAGATGGAGAAAAAGCATCCAGCCTATTTAGGGTTTTTCTGTACTGGAAACACAATTGTGTCACGGGACCCACTTACAACACGGATTCATTGTGGAGTGCAGCTGGTAACCTTAACCTTTAAGCCTTGCTGTGGAACATAGTTATGGACCCATCAACACCACAAAATAGGACCATATTGTATTTGGGTCAGGGGATAACTATGTTGTAACTTCGTCCCTTGTCACGGCTGTGATTTTACCACAGACAAGGCTTTCCAAAGCCCAGTATTGTATTGTGTGTCTTGTTCACTACTAATAATTGCTGCTGCTACTGCTGCTGTGGGGAAACCACCTGCTGTGTCTCTTTCTTTTGTAAAGCAGCCCCTTTAACACCAATAGTAGTAATTCTGGGAAACCCTAATACATGCTAATAATGTCATTTTATTAGACAACATTTTGCATAGCAAATTTCTGAGTTTGTACAGGAAGGTAAAGACCAAATCTGCAAAGGAGAGTGGTTGCTATCAGAAACTGTCTAATTCTGAGCTTTTCTGGTGCCAGTAAAAGTCAAGGCTGTTAAAGACCCTCCTTTCAGCTTTTGCTACTGACATAAACTTGGTAGCAGCACGTGAAGGTGTGTACAGATTGTTACCTTAACATCACTGCTGGTGTTGGGTGATAAACTCAGCATGAGATGAGAAGTCTTTTCTTGTTGCATGTAAAATCTATTAGTCTGATATTTGGGGGGAGAGAGGTTGGGAAGGGGTCCTGTGTTTGTATGTTGGAGGGGAGCAGGTGATGAACTCATCTAAATTCCCACCTCCATTTCCAAAGCTTGGGAGGGACATGGGAAAAAGCCCTAAGAGCAGCAGTGGGTCCAGTTTTCCACTGTGCTCCTACAAACGGGAGGGTCAGTGAAGGCAACCTAGAGGACAGCATGCCTTAGGAGGAGACCCCTCCATGGATGGGTAATGCTCCCCACTTCTGCTCTTGTGATGCAGTGCAGAGCTCCTCTGAGAGGCTAATCCATCCTAGCCCCACTGGATACTCTCCAGGTGATGAGGCAGCCCGAGAGGAGAAAGGGGATCTCTACAGCAACACACTGCAAGGCAACAGGTCCCTTGTGCCCCCAGCCACCATACATCACCTACCCTACAGCCTACAGTGTGCTCAGAGGATGGCTTATAGCTCTGATGCACACCAGACCCTTAGAGACCCTACCAGATCTTCAGACAGGGGTGATAATTTCCCTATTGATAATCTGCCCATTGAAGTATCTTCTCAAAGGGCAAGGTGTCAGTTACCCCATCCCTTCGTGCTCCATATCCAAACACACCAAGAAGGGACGACGTGAGTGAGCTCAGGGCAGAGGAGCCTGGACTAGTTGAAGTGCATTTGCTTCAAAATCTTTGCAGGGGTAAAACTGAAAGAAGGACACATCTCCTTAGAGCACAGTGCAACTTTCTGGAACAGCCCTTTCCTCAACAGAGGGATTGGCAGCGGCAGGACCTCCTTGCCCGAAGAAGGCCAGAGAAGTGCAGCTGCCCTGATGAGTGGAACTGTGAAGCCTTCAAATCTGTGTGGATGGTGCCTCAGCACGGCGGTGGCTGGCATGCTAAGCCCAGAGAGGGATGTGGGAACCTCAAACGGGAGAGGAGGGAGGCAGCAGCCCCTCTCGGCGAGAGTCCGGCACAACTTGCCCGGAGGCACCTCATGGCCAGAGAACAGACATTGCTGGGAATAAAGAAAGGGGAAGCAGATCGAGTACCACAATAAGCTTTGTTACTGCAATAGTTTTATTTGCAGTTAATTTCGTAGTTTATAAGTTTCCCTACGTCACCTTCCACCGCTGCGACTCTCTGCCTCTCCAAGGCTGAAAAACAACTTGCAGCGCTTCATACCTCCCTGGCATTTTCTTTTTACTGCAGAGCCCTTTGAAGTGCACCCCAAAGCACACAAAGGTTGCTTGACTGTCAGGGGAGAAACGTGTGAAGGGAGCAGGAGGGCAGGGGAGGCATTCCACAACGTCAGCCCCACATTCAAGTGGAAATAGAGCCACTGCTTTCCTGCTCTGCCTTCCCAAGGGCGGCGGAGGCAGAGGCTGTTCTGATTTCGGAGTCGCTGCCTGTAGGTGCCTCCCCTGCTTTCCTCTGCGGGGAGGTGATACAGACCCGAGGGCTGGAACCACATCTCACCCACTTCCCCCCTCCTCCGAATTTATGCAGAAGTCTGGGTTGATGCTGATGCGGCGGCTTTTCCCTTGTAAAGCCAGTCGCGGCAGTGGTAGAGCCTGAGGGGATACACAGCTCTGCCTGTAGCTACAGTCATCCGCTTTTCAGGGAATTACTGCTGTCAGACCAGGTGCAAACTCCAGCTGCCGATTCCCTTCTGGCAGCTCCTCCTGCCAGAGAGCCAGGGCTCGTTGCAGAACATAGTTGTATCTACTAATTCATCCCAGTTCTTGCTAGTAAAGATTGTTTTCCCTCTTCCTTTCTCCACTTTTTACACCTTCTCACTGAGGTTTGAAGTCTCTTCCTGCAAAATAGTAAAATTGCATCTCCCGTGTTGAAACGTCTTGTAAAAAAAAAAGTTCTGTCCTGGTATAACTTATTAATTTCTTTTGTTCAGGAAAACAAATTTATCTTTTGGCGGAAAGTAGAGCGAATAGTTCTAAAATATTCAACATGTGGCCAGCTTGGCTTCTCAGCTAGAATTTATGTTCTTGTGTTGTTTTTCTTCTGAAAAGCAAGACACGGTTTCTTTTTCTACAGAAGCTCTCCCAACAAAAATTTTCTCTTCTCAAACACTGCTAAAGAGCAACCTGCAAAGAAGTGTCATGGGAGCAGGAATCAGCTCTCTGATCTTTAGCCAGCATAATGTGTAAAATTTACTTTTACTGCGTAAAAAAACAGCTTCACTGGTGAAAAATTTTCTTCACTCACAGTGAAAAAAAAAAAGCAGACACTCACATACATTTAATTTTGCTTTTTTTGTTGTTGTTGTTCACCCAGCACAAAAAACTTACATTTTCCATTCTAAAATAAATGTTGTCAGGCAACCGTAATTAATACCAGCTGGAGATAGCCATTCCTCTCCATGAGAGGACATTGAATTTGACTGTACAGGAGCTACAGGTTTCCACTGGGCATTTCAAACAGCAATTCTTTTGAAAGAATGCACCAAAAATGCCACATTTTTTTAGAGAAAGCACACTGGGCACTGTTTGGTTGTGGGTTTTTTGTTGTTTTGGTTTTTTGTTGTTTTTTTGTTTGTTTGATTTTGTTTTGTTGGTTTTCTGTGGTTTGCTTTGGGGTTTTGTGACTTTTATTTTCTATTGTTTTGTTTTGTTTTCTTTTTCCTGGGTAGTTATTCCTAACTTAAAGCTGATATTTAACATCCTCATTCCCTCCCAACACCAGGGCTTCCTTCTGCTTTGAATGTGTTGGCTGCTGAAAACCTACTGATGCTGAAGCAGGTGACTGAGTGTCTGCATAGACAGCACAGAAAGGAACCAACCTAAAGGTGGCCCTGGTGACCATGGGGCAGAGGGACAGCCCAAGGCCAGAAGGGGCATCGTTTGCCTCTCCCTCTGAAGGTTCTCTTTTGCTTCCTAGGTAAAGGCATCTGTTGACCAAAAACTTTTATTGCGTTAGGGCACGTCCTACAACATGGGTGCTCCTGAAGGCATATTGATAAAAACCCTGTGTGTCCCAACACCTGCAATTTCAGCAAAGGCATCACATAGGAGGGGCTCCACAAAGACAAAATTCAGTCTCCAGCAACTTCGGTAGAGGCAGTTGTGAATGCTGAAAATACTTCTTATGCACAAAGTTGTTGAAATTAGATTAATCATGGAATCATAGAATCGTCTAGCTTGGAAGAGACCGTTGGGATCATCGAGTCCAACCATCTACCCCACTCGACAAAGTCCTCCCCTACACCATATCCCTCAGCACCACATTAAACGACTCTTAAACACATCCAGGGATGGTGACTCAACCTCCTCCCTGGGCAGCCTATTCCAATGCCCGACCACTCTTTCTGTGAAGAATTCTTTCCTAATGTTCAGTCTAAACCTACGCTGTTGGAGCTTGAAGCCATTCCCTCTCGTTCTGTCATTAATTGCCTGTGAGAAGAGACCAGTCCAACCTCTCTACAGTGTCCTTTCAAGTAGTTGTAGAGAGTGATGAGGTCTCCCCTCGGCCTCCTCTTCCTCATACTGAACAGTCCCACCTCCTTCAGCCGCTCTTCATATGATTTGTTTTCCAGGCCCTTCACCAGTAGTTGCCACAACCTGGTCTACTACCGGGGAGCCAAAACACATTGCACCCATGAACTAGCTTAAAATAAACAAATAAAAAATAAAAAATATATTTGGGGGGGGGAATAAAAAAAAATATCTAATTAAACCTATATTTGGCAATGACATGTCCAGGACACCACTCTGGTCTCTCAGCAAAAAAATAAAGTGCTTCAGAGATTAATTTCACCAAGACTCTTGTTTTACAGAAAAACAGAGGGACATCATTTGAGAGTTGTGAGACTTTGTAAATTCATTATTCGGGTTGACCCCTATAACTGCATACCTGGATTGCACTTCTCTACCACTGAGTTATGTTTCATTACTCCTAGGTAAAACTGGCATGATTATTTTTGCTTATGGATGACCTTTGTAGCTACCCAGAAACTACTGCTTGTCTGACATATGGATAAGCTGTCACCTTTATTAAAAAAAAAACAAACAAACCAAATCAAAAACAAACCCAGAAATGTATCTCAGTGGGACTTTGTGCACTATTTTGTTTCAATACCATTTTAATTTCCTCCATAAGCCCTGCTACTCCTCTTCATAGCTGGGTTATGATTCTCCATCCTTCCCTGCATCACCTCAAATATATGATGGTCAGTAAGGATGATGCTGTTGATAATCACTAGGAAAAAAAAGCATTTATTGAAAGAATTAAGACATAATCTCAGCATTTCTCTGTGTTGTATTTGTTGGAATGGAGCGTGTCCTTCGTGGCAAAGAAAAGGACAATGTGAATATTTCTGTCTCCTTTGGATACAACACTTATTGGTGTTTTCCCCATGTATTAACGATGTTGTATTGCTTGCAGTACCTTGACTTGAGAATGCAAAGTCTCAAGTTCTCTTTTCATGCACTATGAGCCCTCACTGCCTCTTTCTGAAGAGTTTCGATGACATTGCTCTATTTCGGACATTGCAGCTAAGGCAGACATTTCTAAGAGCCACTCACCGTGGTGGCAGAGAGAAGGGACAAGACTCAGGGCTCTGGGTCTATGTGCAGGTCACATCCGCACAGACAGGGCAGGAACTCATGCTTCAGCTTTATGGCTCATTTTTTTACCAGTTCTATCCATTTTTGGAGTCACAGGTTCAAATTCACGATGGAAGCAATGTCACCGTTTCTGCACCTATCTATTAACTGCATCGAAAAGCTGGTAGGCACGGCCAGTATGAAATTGTGTCCACCAAAGAGATGTCATTGCTGGAAATCAATCTCTGAGTGTTTCCACTGAAGAAAGAGCAGGTAAGCACTTCACTTTATCAGACATTACAAATGTTCCTTCAGCAGCGAAAATATCTTTAGGCTACTCAAAACTACTTTAAAGCCCAGAGGCACGTCCAAAGAAAAAAGAATGATTTTTTTCATCCTACTCCTACTTTCTCCAGGAGTACGCTTCTCTCACAGTACTATATATTAAAGTGAAAGATCCTTTCCTGATGCTCAGTGGAGCTTATTCCCCCAAAACCATAAAAATAGATTGTTCATATGATTCCATTAACTAAATAGTATTTCCAAGAGCTATTTTAATTCACCTCTGGCCCTCTGTAGCACTTCTTACTTGGGCCCAGAGGCAGGCTTGCTTGGTTTTTTTTCAAGAATAGGGGATACCTAAGGGTGATGAGACAGGACCAGGATGTGTTGGCAGCATTTTCCCAAGGGGAGCAGTTGTGTTCATTAGCCATGACAACAAAATAATGAATGGCAAAGAAATTCTGCAGATGGAACTAGTCTTATCGCTGCTGTGAAATCTGTGTCAGGGATGCTGCTGGGAGGAGAGGGGGATGTTGGAGAGCAGAGACAGCCTCCATAGCACAAGCTCTCCCCGCCACCGGTGACGTGAGCAGATTGCAAGAGTCTAAAAAAAAGGTTGAAAATTGCTATTTTCTCCTAGTCCTACAGCGTGCCTCCCTGCTCATCCCAGAGGAGGGTGACCTTCTGGTCCAGAAGTGGCAGAAAAAATACAGGCAACAACTGTACATACAAGGATGGCCCTGCTACCCTTGTCAGGCTGTGATATACGGCTCACCAGGAATTTATTTCAAGCTGGTGGAGATTGGTGGAGCTCCATAAAGCTGTACACCCTCAACCCAGTGAAATAAGGTTAGTAAAATACATAAACCCTGATACTGCGTGGCAAAGTACGCCTCCAGTCAACCGCAATTCACCAGTGGCATCATGATGGATACTCCAGCAGCTGGGTTTGTTTGCTGATGGATCTGACAAGCACATGCCTTCAGCTACCTTCCTCTCCCTCCTTTTGGTCTCCCCACTCCTCTGCTGCCTGTTAGGATACAGGGCTGAGGTTTTCTGGCTGCTGAGTCTATGCCAAGTAGTGAAGCTTCAGCAAAACCTGCTGCATATCTCCTGGATGATAGCTCATCTCATCCCAGGTCCAGTGCAGGGCAAAAATCCACATATGCAAAATAAAAAATACAACAGGAGACAAAAAGAAAAAAAAAAAAGGCAATTTAAAAAAATAAAAATCTGTGCTGATGCTGTCTGATCTGTCTCACAGGAAAAAACACACCAGGCAGAAACACTGTTTTTTTTTACACTTCATACTACTGTCAGTGGGATGTTGAACAAGTGCCATTAATCAAGAGCTCTGTAATTCATTAGGCACAGTGATGTACTTGAAATGTTTTTCAGTATCATTGTTCAAAGCCTCTGTAACGGATTTGTAAAAGGGAGCTAAAAACAATTAGCTGCTGCATTATAACGCTAGGAGCAAATTTAATTGGAAATAACAACTTTCTCACCGTTAACCCAATTCTAAATACTAAAACAGGGAAATCTTCAGTGCCTTGGAGGATCACCCCAGGTGTTTCCCTGTCAGCATCCTCAGCGACGCTGCCCCCAGCAACATTCCTCATGGGGAAGTGCAGACCCTACGGCTGGCAGGTTATTCCCTTCAAGCCTATATCCCTGTTGTTGTGAGTCCAAAACTGTCTCATAAGCAGTAGCAGTTGGGTATTTCTCCTTTAATTAATACAGACTCTATCTAATACAACTACAGATAATCTCAATACTTACACCAGCACCCAAATAGGTTTAATCGCATTAAACTGTAAACCCGTGTGGTGTCTGATGGCAATGATTTCCACACACACGGCAAAACAAGACTTTTTCATAGCCTTTTCAGCCAACATCTTTGTCAAATGTAGTGAGTATGATTCACCTTTTTCATCCAGCTTGGTTTATATTCACCTATCATGCAATCTCCTACTGGTTTCCCTTTTAAAAAGAGAATTTTTGCTTTTTTGGTAACTCTTCAGACAGGACACATTTTACCTATTTATTTCCAGTACCTTCACTGTTTTTCTTTTTACTCTTCTCTTGCAATATGGTGACAATATATCTGAACAGACTATTCGAAGTGAGGGAATAAGTTTTTAACAATTGGCATGGTATTCTTAGTATGGAGAATCTTATGCTGTCCTACTTGTAATATTTTCTTGAAGTTTTTTGCCGATGTGAACGTCTCCATTTCAGTCAGAACCCAGGTACATTAGAAGTACTTTGACCCATCCTTGACAATCTTCATTTCCACATCCTAATACTGAATTCCACCTGGGTTTGACATCTGCAGACACAAACTTTCTTACCTGCTTCTGCAGATTTTGGCAATCTTTCTTGTCTTGTCTAACCTGAATTCTTTTTTGTTACTTGCAGATCCTGTTAGGCTTTGCTTGATCATTAGGAAATAGACTACATCAATTATTGTACAGGAATTAAAGCATTTACTTATTACATTTTAGTAAAATAAAAATATGTGTATTTCTACTTCTCTTTTCTGCCTTTCAGTCCAGTGTGTATTTATAGATAATCTATCTCATCTATTTCAGACCTTTGGCTTTTTATCTAAAAATATCTTTTTTTTCTTAACAGCCAATAGTGATGGATTTTCTCAAAATATTATGTCACATCATTGATTATTGTTGGTTCACCCATCCTCATGATAATACTTTAGCATGTGTCGTAGGTTGGAGAACTGTGATTTTTTTTCTCATAGAACCTATGTAATACTTTTATGATCCATGTGCCCTTGGTCTTGTGTTGGGTGACGTGCTAGTCTTTTCAACAGAAAGCTGTACAGGCAGAAAAGTGTCTCTACCTCGAAAAATATAAAAAGTGGGAAACCTGTAAAAATAGCTTTCTAACCCTATACCTGCATGGTAATGACTGAGGTAACTTATAAATAAATAAGTACCTTATAAATAATGGTATATAAGTAATAAACTGTATATCAATTGATTCTACACTGAAATAAGCAACATGTCTGGATTCCTATTTCCTTGCAGAGAGCTTAGCTACAGACATTGGTTATAAATGCATTTAGGATTTTTTAATTATGTTTAAAAAATCATCCAGAAAACATTCTTAGATGGAAGTCTTGATGATTCAGAAGTACAAGCCAGGAAGCCTTGTCAATACCCTGATGGCATCACATGTGATGCTGCTTCAAGAGCTCTACAGATGGATCACACATGAGCTGGAGACCTGTAGAGATGTGACCTCCTTTCTGAGGCTGTGACACTGGATATTATAGGAGAACACATTTAAGGGCGTTTGTCTCCATCCAATGCTCAGTGTGATGATGATGATGTTGCAATGCCAGGAGTGACCATTTTCATCCAGTAGCACCCAGAAACCACACGCAGCATGCAGTTAGTTCCAAGATGACTTCATGGTTGTTTTGCCCACTTCCACTTACACCTGTTCTACCACAAATGGCTCAGACATCTCTTCCAAATGGAACCAAATTTGCTATATTTTAAAATTATCAATATATAACTATTTAAAGAAATAACTCACCACCATGTACCAGACGACCTGCAACTTTATTATGTAGATGTTAATAAGCAGCAGTTCCACCATTCTTGAATGTCTTCTTACTGTCTCTCACTCACAAAACCTAGAATCTTCTCCTCTGGCACAAGTGAAGCACTTGAAGAACAGAAATTGGTCAGCTGTTTCAGTTTTATCTTCATTAACTACGGCAAAAGTATGCACAGCTTACACCTTACTTTCTGTGTGAAGAAGTGGTTAAGTTGATCACCCCAGAAGCCTGTTTCAAAGGCCACAGATTAATCAAGCTATTTTAGTACCATGAATACCTCTGCTGATTTTTTTGCCTTATCTTCATTACAAGTAAGTAATTCTGTATTTTTATAGCATTACCCAGGTCGTCTCTTGAGGTTTTGTGAACCCTAATCTTCTAAAGCATATGTAAGTCCCTTTGCCATTATTTAATTTCCTTCAATTTAGCTTACAGCCACAGAATATTTTCTTCATAAAACTCATCAACTGATATTGTTGGGCAGTTTACACCATAAATATTTAAATGCACATTTTAAACATGATTCTGGAAAGAACTATGACATAGTTTTATGTTACTTACTAGCTTGCTATTATTTAAATATACATACTATATATCCTCTACAGACATTGTGTGTGTGTGTTCCTGTCTGTTGCTTTCTCGGGGAAATACTGTAGTGGTGAAGGCACTGAAGTTTATGAGAGTAATTTTCAGGAATACTCCCCCCTTACCTCGTCCCTCAAACTATCTCTGACTATAGGATAGGTCAAGAAAATTAGGCAAATGCTTGGTGACTCCAAAAATGAACGTCCAGTACATACTACCAATAGTCCTACAGGAAACTAACACCATAGCTAGAATAAAATGCAATTTCTGGGAAAATTAACATGTATATTTTATATTTAGTTAAAATATGCCTTTTTTTTTTTTCTAAAAGATGTAAGGAAATAAGTTTTTTGCTCAGGCTAAAATGAGATTTGGCTTTAGCTGCTAAAATGAGATTTGGCTTTAAAGAACTTTCATTTTGATAAGAGTGATGCTAGATATTTCTTCCACACCATTTACCCAGCACTTCTTTTTATTCAATTATTTAACGACGTTAAGTGAAAGAGCATTTAGTTTACCAGGCTTTCTGCAGTGCCATTTGCTGAATCAGAAATGATTTATAGTTGCCAAATAAAATTAAAATTATGTGTACCAGGACTAATTAATTATATTTACTGCAGACAGTAAATAGTCTTGCATGTAATTATTATGTTTTAACTGTAAAAAATTGATGACTTTTAAAAATACACAAAGGGTGTATTTAACAAATCAGGCACATAGGGCTCACAAAGTTGTTATTTGAAGTGGACAAAGTGCAGGAGTGGTTTTGACTGCAAAGAAAACTTATCTCTCCCTCTATCCATCTATCCAAGGTATTTTAAGGCATTATCACTTTGGCGTCTACGTCCCAATTAGTGACAAGGGCTGCAGAATGAGCTCCCATTTCCATTACAGTTTGCTGCTAATGGCAGGACTGAGTTTATTTAGCAACAATGAGCATAATGTTGTAAGTGTCTACTCCATAAAGTTCTTGTTCATGCCAATGCCTGCACACAAGCGTCACATTTTCAGACCCGTAGCTGGGGCATTCATTAAAACTTTTCTGCATGCAGATGCAGTGCTGAGTCCCTGCCTCATAGTTTTGGGTAATCGCCACCCTCAAGTGGCAGCCGTGTGGCTAAATGTGTTGTTTCGTGAAGAGTTTTCATCAGGCATCTGAAATTTATTCGACATTTAGGCCTATTGAGGAATCGTCTTTGTTAGCAGGCTGGGTTTAACTGCGCCTTTCTCACAGGTTTATGTGTTTAATTAGCTGGCAGGATGGAGGAAAGAGTGGGAGCTGAGTGAGGAGGAGGGCTGGCAAAAGAAAATCATGTGGAAGTGTGGTGCAACTCTGAAGGTGGCAAACACTATTAATAAAAAAATTTAAAAAAAAAAGAAAGGAAAAAAAAAAGGAGGAGCAACAAAAATAACTAACTTTTCTCTGCATGGTAGAGACGTAATTGTCTTTTGACCTGACTTTGTATGCAGCACAACTAATTTGAGAAATTAGCACACAATGATATACACAGCAGACGATTTACATCAGTATGCTCAGCTTCAAGGAAGAGTCTTTATTTGAGCTGCACCTGTAGATTCATCAGGAACAGAAACTGCATCTTTAAAAATGCCAGCTGTTTCTCCTCCGGCATCTCACTGGTTACGGGTTCAAATGTTGTGAGTGAGGCTGGAAATTAACACCACTGAAACTGGGTGAAATATTCATAGCACAATGTGTCTGCTTCTGATAAAACACATTCACGTAATTGAAACAATTGTGCCAAATGATGACTTTGCCATCGTTTTATATGCACATGTAAATATAGGATTGTGTAAAACCAGAAAATGAAGTGAATTATTTTTTTATTGCTGCTCATTTTTATTTTGAAATATGTTAGTTATAATTTGCATGGCAGTGATTTTGATTTTCCTGAGGGCAGAGAGCACTGATAGAAGACATTTGGCCTCATTTTTCATACAAGGAATAGCCATATTAGAGTACTGTATTACTCCTTGCTGGCCCTATTACTCTTTGCCCAGTTGGAATAAAACTCCAACAGCAGGAAGCAACAACCCATACAGTCAGACAAAGATAGCAGAGGAATTGACTTAGTTCTCATTTGTTTTTGAAGTGGAGATGTGAAAATAATTATTTTTCCAGCCCAAAGCAACACCTTTGTTTTAATGAACTTCAGATCCCGGGTTTGGCTGACCCAAAGTGACATTTCAGAGTTTTCTAAACTATGAGAAAAGACGTAGAGGCATCATGCCACATAAAATCTCTCTTTCAAACTTTTAAAATCTTTTTTAGTTTTTAAAAAATAATACTTTATCACAAAGGATTAAAATAATTAAGATTTCAGAAGGAATTGGGGAAGGGAGAAATCAATTAAAACAAATATTCAATTTTATTTTTCTTCTAACCTCAATCATTCTGTGATTTGGTGATTTTACAATCATCTCCATGCTTCCAAACACTTTTTTTTTTCTTCTTTTTGCAACAGCTTACCTTCCTCAAAAAAGTCAACATGTAATATGCTTTCATGAAGGTTGTCCTCCAATTTTAGGAGGGCAGTGCCCTCAGCCTAGAAATTTCTGCTGAAGTATTCTGGCAGGCAAGGCTTCGTTCAGAATGTATGGGGCTGGTTCTTCTACCCAGTAAAATAATTGGGGTTAAAAGGGTTTGTGACGGGAAATATGCCAAAGGATTTATTGATTTTTAGATAGACAACTGATTCTGTGCCCTGATGCATTACTAATGATTAATAATCCTTCATTGATTTTTCCTTTTTCTTTACAGTAGATATGTTGTTTAGCCGAAATTCACCACATCAATCTTGGAGGTGGGTTATTGATACCATTTCACAGCAGGCACACAGAATTTGGTTTTGCTAAACTTGGGCTTCATAAGCGCTCATGTTTTATTTCTCTCTAGTCACAAGTATTGATTTCAGTGTGCACCAGTGCTGTAGTAGAAATAAGAAATATTGCTGGGAGCCTACTTGCTGGTCATGCTGCAATAAAAACTATGGTCCAATATAGTCCAATAGAAAACCATGCTGGGCATAATTTTTGTTGTATTTTTACTCATCTATCCAACCTGCACCCTGAGCACCTGGTGCATGTCCAGCTGCAAACTCTTCACATCCCAAACTTTAATTTTTGTCAGATATCGATTGAATGGGTCCATTTTATCCAGGAATTACCATGAGCCAATCAGGTGGCACTCTTTCGCGGCTCGGTGTGAGGGTGCAGTCCCTGATGCAGGTCACTAACGGCAAGATTTTGGCAGCTATGCTCATACCCCAAAATATTTCCACCTCCACAGCTATCTACTGTGGAAGATGTGCCTGCTACATCAAGCACAAGCTATGAGATTTTGGTCTTTTTTTGATTAGACTGTGTATGAGGTTCAATTGGCTTCATTCCTTAATTGACCTGCTTACTCATCGCTTATGTAAATAAATTGTTTTAATCTGCTCCACATCTTTTCTGTGCATCATCATTTCTCTGGTGAATTATTATGATGCATTCAGGCAAAAATCTGAATGTCCATTTTACTGAATGATCAAACACAAGAAAGTTCAAATTGAAAAAAGAAAACCCAACAATTTAAAGTCTTTGAAAAGGAAAGGCATTTTTAAGGAAAAAAAGAAAAAAAAGAAAAAGAAGTCCCCTATTCTCCAACGCATTTAATTTGTCCAGAAATTATTTTGGAACTATGAGGCCCTAGTATATTTTGCAAGAAATTGCTGCAGCATTTTTAGATTCTGACCATGTTATATATTGCAGGAATAGTTTTTCTTTGTGAATATTCCTCATCCTCTCCTCCCATTTCTTAAGCATGGGATAAAATTAAGAAAGAGAAAACAATCCATAGATAGCTTGGAAGCATAGGGGAGAAGCATTGGATAGAAGCATGGGAAGGAAGTTTCTGAAGAAGTGTTTCTGCAAATGGGAAAAACGAGAGATTGGACAGAAAGAACTTCACTAAAAAAGGTGAGAACAGGAAAAATAAATGAAATTTTTTAAAATTGAGAGTTTGAAATTGCTGTATTTTAGATTTGATTTCTCTCCTTTCTTTGCATCGTGTATTGCATATGCAAGACAAATAAATTGCACATTATATGGCTTTCATTATTTGTTCCACACACCCCACCCCTTTTCTTTCTTAATCTGAAGTGTAATTCAGACAATATGAACTGTCTCATCAATGATTAGCTAATATCGGCCTGACCGGGAAGAAAGATTTTCTGTAAGAAGCCAGAAAGGATCCAGTATGAAATTACACCAATGAATTAGCACATTGAGACAATTGTTTGCGATAGTAATGCATTGCTGTGGTGAAGCTGCCACCAGCTGGAGCCACTTTTAACACGGGTGCTAAGAAAATTATAAAGGCAAGATTGGCAGGAGCAATAGAAAAAAGGATAGGTGTGGAAGAAAATAAAGTGACAGAGGGAAAAAAAAAACCACACTAATTAGCTATGAAATGAAGTACCTTTACAACCGTTTTTCACAGCCTCAGAGAAATAAAGGCTTGAATCTAGCAGAGAATAAATACATGCAGAAAAAAAAAATAATAATCAGATCAGCTGATTACCTAAGTAAATGTCATCAAGGCTCTACTATATTTTGAAATAACTGAATTAAGTTAACACAGACTTGGATGACATACCCCATATTTGCCCATAAAGCAGTGGCAGAAAAGGCTTCCTTCAGGTTTGCAGGGAATACAGCGCTTTGTTGTGTGCAATTATCATTTAAGCAGCGTGTGTTAGTAGCCACTGCAAGCAGAAAACCGTAATAGATAGAGGAACTGCTTTGAATAGCAGCCATGCCATAATACTGCCTCGAAATACTACACACTGACACCTCTGCTTTTTTGCTGAGAGTCCAACATAAGGTCTCATGCAAACTTTATTTCAAAGATCTAGGGTAAGAGATAAGGAGTAACCTGCTATGTACCACCTTTGTGAATATTTATCACGTGGCAAGATATGGGGGGAAAAAACCAAACCCACAGCAAGAGTTCGTCTTTTTTTCTTCCCCTGAACAGAAATGATAACGTCCATCGTTTCTGTTGTTAGTAATTATTAGTTGGACACCTACAAGCTGAACGGGATGTGAAACCGCTGGTTATGCTGTTTGCTTTCTGTCCAAAAATAGGCTTCTTGGAAGCGATCTTCCTTGTTATCCCAGAAATCAACCAGGTATTAACTAACCTAAGGAGAAGCCAAGCTAACTCTGGTAAGCTTTTTTGCCTCCTGAGTGTGCTTCACTCCATTTTTCACTCTTTTATCACAACAGAGTGAGAACAGTTTTGTAGCCGCGTATACAGCCTGCTGTTCCGCTTTCACTCATGGTTAAGTGATACGCTTTTCTTCTTGGCACGCACCTATGATTTTAAACCTAATCATTTTAAATTACCAAAGCATTATGATATTTTTAATTTTCAGGTGGCATTTTAGTAATAGACAGCAGACCCTTTTTGTTACAAGGAAGTAGATGGGAACAGTCCTCAAAACATAAGCAGTACCCGGTGAGGCGTATCCTGTAAACATACTTAGAGACAGGCAAGATAAAGAAAGGGAAAAAATAGATGAAAATATTTAAATATTTTTCTTCTGCCACTTAAACATGATATAGAAAACATACAATAGAAAAATGCAACAACCTTACAACTGAGTGTGCATGTGGCTTATCCAGAACTATAAATGTGCAGCAAGTTCCAAAGTACCACATCGGTGGTGGGACTCCTTCCAAAACAGTAATTTAGCATCCTTGCCTCTCTGGTTTACCAGATCAGAGCTCAGTAATGTTTGCTTCAAGAAGGAGGCCTTGTTCTACCTTCTAACCTGCTGTCACCATCAGTCCCTGCCTGGAAACAGTAAGTAATAACAGCGTGCCAGCCCCCTTTCCATTTCTGGTGTGCCACAGGAGAGGCTGATGTCTCTTACTAAAAAAGCAAATTTTCACTTGCAGGTGGTCAGGATTGAGCTTCCTGAGAAAAAGACCTTGCGCAGCAAGGGCTGGAGTAGCTGTGGGAATAATTTTGTTTATGCTTTTGATGGAAGTAAATTGTGTTTTTTCCATGTATCAGCAAGATGGTTTTTTAAATACGTGTGCTGATATCTGAAACTTTGGGCAGGCCTTTCTTTAATGCCTTTTACTCACGCAAAAAAATAATTCTTCAAAATTCGTGATCATATGATTCACTCACCCCACCAAGCAAAGCATTGTCAGCTTTTACAGGTGACTCTGACTGCACGTCATTACTAGATAACTTAATTCAGCTTCCTGGAGGTATTAGGCTATTTCTGCTCTTCTGTCCAGTCTCATCCTGCTTGAATAAGCCGAGCCAAGAGAGAGTTCTTAACTCTGGCTGTTTGTCTTATAAGACATCAACTCTGGCTTCACAGAGCTGAGGTGACACTAAAGGTTTGCAAGAGGGTTGAAGTCTCTTAACTGCTATGGATTTCAACAGGAATAAAAGATGCCACCACCTGGGAAAACCATACACTGCAAATCTAGTTCTTCACCAGTTTAGTGCAATTTCAAACCAAAACACATCCCACTCTCCAAGTCCTTTCTCTGTGAACTCATATGCTAAAATCCCTCTTGTGCCTCTGGGTTGTTGTGCATATTTAATATATTAGCTCTGTCCAACGGAATATCACACCTGTACTTTTACAGGCATTCAGTGAGGGGTTAGAGTTCATTTAAAAGCTATTCCTTGACTAATTGTGCATGGGTTACTGACCTGAAATTGGAGACATTGAAGATTTTACTGTAACTTCTGTGAACAATGGAGATGGTATAAGTGCAATCATGCATGCAAACATAATAAACACAAGTATATATCGTACCCAGAAGCAATATAGAACATGTTTGGAAATTTTTTTTCATTCTCTTGCATTCAAATACTCAGCCAGCAATAGTTTTATGGAATTTGTACAAAGTGAAGATACTGTAACTTAATGATATTAAATGACTCTTCCTAAAATATCGAACAAGTCTCCACTTTCCTTACATTATCATACATTAGTAACAATCCTAAGTAATTGTAATGTATGAAAATTGAGTTCCTTGGCTGAAACAACCATCTATTCAGCAAACAAGAGCAGCTGATAAATGCTTCATTGTCACCAATATTCATGGAAAGGGGACTCGAAGAAATTTAGAGGGGGAATAAAAATAAGAAATGTGAAAAACATTAATGCGATGCTGGAGATGAAAATTGAACAGGCACTTTTGAATGTGTGTTTATAGAAGTGTAATCAACTTCATATCATTTCTTTAATAGAGAAAATTAAATGCGGAAATTATGCTAATAGGATGGTATAGTTCAGAATTTAAACACAGGAGCTAGAAATCAAAGTTACACTTCCCACTGCAACTGAACAAAGGCTTTTCCATCTCCACTGACTGAAAGTCTAAGCAAAAGAGTTGTTGTACCTGAAAAGTCACATACTCATTATAGGGGCTCTGTTCTTTTAATGTGTCCAAATTAAAGCTGGTGTGGGTAACTTAACATTTCATGGCTTTTACTTTAGCATAAGTTTAGCATTCAGTTCTCTAGGGAACATTAAAGAAGCCTGCCTTCTGAATCCAGATGAGGTAAGCTTAATTTTTTTTGTCCCCTTTTAGTTATACAAATCTAATTGCAGTGAGTTGTATAGGAGCACGGGGCTCTGGCAGTACCACGTCCTGAGAGGACTATGGTGCTTGGAGAAATGTCTGATGAACCTGGTAATCAGCCCAACGCTGTAGGACAGTGAGGTTCCAACCTGTGATGTTTGTTCGATTGAACACCTGGGCTGATTTCAAAGAAAAACAACTTCTGGCCCCTCTGACAGCAACTGCTGGTACATGCTGGGTGGATGTCTGCTCCGTGGAGGGGCTGGCATACAAAACACTGATGGGAGGCTGGCAGAGTGCTGGAGGTGTGCTTAGGAAGGCAAGATGAGCATCCTTCATCCTGAAAGTGGAAAGGGAAAGGGAAGGAGAGGAGCTCAACCACCAGCATTTGGTAACCAACACCCTGAGATGGTTAGTCCTCTCCCAGAGCACGTCATGGTGTCCCTGCTCTGAACACCTCTCTGGAGAGACCTGTTTTCCTCCATGGAGCATAAAGAGAGCCTAACCAAACCCTCAATCTGTAAAAATTCATGGTGAGAATGCCCCCAAAGGTTTACCTCTTCACCAGATCACCTCTGATGAAAGCTGTTTGATTAAACTCTGATGAGTAAACAGTGCACATGTATTTGTGTACATGGGTAGGTCTGTGTGTATGCCCCTCTGCAGAGACACCTAAAAATGGGAATGATCATATAAAGCAATTATTACTAGCTAGAAAATGTGCAATAAAGTAATTGCATAAAGCTTTAAAAATTTATATGAATTCCATGAATGCCATTAGAACAGTTTAGTGAATATATTTAAGATCTAGAAACACACTTCTTATTTTGATAGCCTGCATTTTACAGCAACTTCAAATACATATTTAAACAGCATAGGTACCTGAACTCATATACTTTTTCTCTCATCTCAAGTTGGCTGAAGCAGCAACACCACCTAATCGATAAATTCCACTATTAAATAAAAATAGATGTTATGGTAATGTAATAGGGCATGACAATTCATGGGTTTGTGTAATTAGACAGCAGACTACAGACCACTCTTGTCCAGGTTGCCTGAGAGCACTGAAACTTAAACACCATTGACATGTTAAAGTGAATGACTGACGTCAAAACACTGCTACCTTAAATATATGGCAAACTTTTCAAAATGTAAGATTAAAAAAATCCAACAGATTATTCAGCTTGGAAATTCTGAAGTGCAGCCTCTTCCTTAGAGCTACACTATTTTAAATTGATTGGTTTTAAAGGACACTATTAAAATGCAACGTGAGAGGAAAAATTAACAGATAACTAAAACTACTTCCTATGCTAAAAATTACAAATGTTGCCAACAACTGGTAGAAGATAGATGTAAATACAACACTTTGATGTAGTTTACCATCAAGTAATTCGCTGTCATATACCTGTGCCAATATATTGCTTTCTGAAACAGAGATCAAAGAATTACTACAGCTCTGTACCTAGAGAGCAGAGAATATAAGCCAGGACAAATCTTGTAATATCCTGAGCCATTAGATAATATTTTCATAGAGCTCTTTAAGGAAAACAGAATTTGCAAAGCAGTTGCTGATGGTAGAGTTACCAGATTCCCTTACAACCAAAAGAATGATGTTAGACATTCTTCCTGACAGCACAGATATGCCTAGAGATGGGTAATCATTAGTATAAAACTAGCTTGTAACATTTGTGCTTGAAAAGTCAAATAAAATGAAAATACAATTAGCCATAGATTTCAGCCAGTTAATCATTCATCCTGAGCAGCATATAAAAATTTAAAGCTCGGTAACAGGCACGCTGTATTTGTAAAACTTGTTCAAGACATTGTACTCTCAAGCTTAGCTGAAATTTTCACAATATGACTGGTTCAAATCTCATCTGTGTGTTACATACGGATTTTACCATTATCAAATTTGCCATTAACAAGTTGTGTAAAAAAAAGCAACAAACCCAACAAACAACCAAACAGCTGTAAAACTTGGTACTTTGGTTTCAATTTAAATAGCAATTAACCTCTGTAATTTTTAGACACAGGAATGTGCAGTTAGCTTAGTAGGGGAGGGTTGTAGTAAGTATTTATTAATGTTTTAGATTAATGCAAGTTATAGTATGAAATCACAGGATAATCCTGATGGACTTGACATGGAGAAGGCAAACAAATGGAAAATATTAAACAGCAGCAAAGCAGCTATTAGGATAAGGATTTTGTAAATCAACCAAAAATGAATATGGACATAAACATATGATTATAATATAATTAATTCATTTCTTTATATCCTTTTCAAAACCATAATTCTTCCATTATTCTGTGCTGTTTTATCTTTTTTTCCCCCAGGATTTTCTTCCGAGGTTTTCATAGCACTGGTGAAATATTTTACATTTTCAGCAACACAAACTGTTTTATTTCCCATGTTCGTAGTATGAACACATTATTTTTAATCCTCTAATTTTATTTTACAACTATCAAAACAATTTTTAGCTCTGAATGGTGGGTTCGGAAATTCTGTAACAATTTCAGCTATTCCAGAAATACGTTTGGTTATGAAAAGAGGCATTTCATGCAGAATAGTGCAACTCCCTCAAATAAGACTATTAATAATAAACAGAAATACTGCATTTCTTTGATAGTGATGAATAATAACATTAGTATTTAAATCATTATGATCTGGCTGATTATTTGATTCTTCAGTCAAAATTAATGCAAAAGCAAATTTTTTACACAGTTTATTGAATTAGGTATCGCCTATTACATAGAACAGTGATGCTGTTTATAAAGAGATTGTTTTCATCATTATTCTATTTTTATTCCTTTAAGCAATGTCCTTGGTTCAGGGATCTTCTGATATGACCAGGAACACCTGTAGACCCCTGGCATGAAAAAAAAAGAAATTAAATGCCAAGCAAAATATTCAAAACAAATAAATTCTTTAGATTCTCTGTTATCAGAAGAAAGACACTTGTAGGATTAAAAGTGTGCTTATTCATGTTTCATCATTTCCTACAATGGTCTGAAAGGCACTATGCTTTAAATATAAATAAATCAGCAACAATTAATTAACACACAGTCCTATTAAAGACGTCTCCTTAAAAGCAGGCAGATTCAAGTTACAAAGATGACAGACATTAAGGAAATTTTTGTAGTGGATTTCATAAATGGTTGACATGGCAGGCAAGTAATAAAAATAGCCTGAAATGAAATATGATTTTTAAAAAAACGTGGTTTTTTGTTGCTCCCCAGAAGCAGCCTTTACCAAATGGTTTCATTTGTTCCATTCACACAGTTTGTTCAAAGCCACCCTTGTAATAATTAAGAGCATCCTGAAGTCAGTGGCAGTTGCGATAATTGCTCAGAACAGTAAAAAAAAAAAAAAAATCAAAATGAAAAAACCCAGGAGTCTTAACTTTAAAGTTGTTGGTGGGATTTCTTGTGACAGCCTGAAAGATGAATCACTAGTACTATAGAGACAGCTACTGGCTATCTGTGATTGACAAAGCTGGTATAATTGTATGACTTTCTTGTATAATGGTTTAAGCAAAAGCACGGAGGTTTTTAAAAAACAAAACAAAACAAAACAAAAACCCATAACCAAACCCGACACAGCAAAAGGACAGGAAAGCTTAGCTGTGTTCAGTGTCCATTGATGAAAGCAGTGTTCTCTGATCCATGCTGCTATTGTTGGTTTTAGTTTAGCTCCTTCTCAATCAATATCTAACAGGGCATGATTTAATAAGGTTTTACAATCTCCAAAAATGGGGGGAGGGCAGTTGTAGTATTGTCATTCATCAAAGGGGGCCTTTCAGGTTTCTTTGCTTTCACCTGCTGGGACCCATTTGGTCTCTTTCAAAGAGAATGCAATGACAAAATGAATGAGAAATGTTAGAATAAGAGTCCCTTATTCTACCCAATAGTACAATCAATGAGTACTTGTAATCCCTATTGTACTTCACAGAGGTAGTTGTAAGACAATTAAATCTTGCTTCTCAGGCAAACGATTTTGGTAGTTAACCTGAAACAGCCAACAATATTGTAGAGAATGAATGCATCTGAAGCAATGATGTAATGGGATACTGCTTAGCTAGCAAAGCCTGGTGGTTTAGGGGTTTTTTTGTTTTGATTTGATTTTTTGGTAGCCTGAAACTGTAGTATATGCAAGCTACAATTACAGAAAAATACTGGAAAAAAAGAAAGAAGACATTTTAAATTTAATTCTCAAAGGTACAAAAGGAGTGAATAATCCATATATATGCTCTTTTAAATGCAGCTTGTATCCTAAATGTACAACTAGAGAGTCTTATATTTTTATGACAGTCTAAATTCTAAGTGGTGGTTTAATAAATAGCAAACATTTACATAGTTAACATCATCATGATGTGACAACCAATTTAGCTTTAATTTCATTTGCATTAGCTAAATTCAATTCTAGCCTTTTCCCTCCTTATTGAATTGCTTGCATGTCAAAAGAGAGCTTGTACTGTTTTGAAGAGACATGCATTTATTCTGTACTCTGCATTATTTCTCCACCTTCTACTGTGAGGACGTTATTCTCTGAAAAACACTTATCTCCTACATCATATCATCTTACGTACTTTTTCTCTTAAAAACTACATTTTTGCTATTAGACTCACTCTTGCATCATCTACATATTTCAGCAGAATTGTAAACATTCAGTGGTATAATTAGAGTACTGCACAAAACAGAAATGGTAAAATAAGAATTCTTATGCCTCAGCACAGCCAGAAGATGCAGGAGTCAGCAGATGTATTCGTGCCCCTACTTTTACATAGGAGATGAAGAGAAATAAATTTTATTTGCCATTTGTATTATGAAACATTTCTAAGGTAAACATGTGTACTTTTATTGTCTTAAACAGCAATTGTACCAATAGTTGAGATTAGACTGCCAGTTTTCACTTTTCTACTCCAGATTTTAAAGAGAAGAAAAAAGCAGGAGTGAGCTCTGCCATGGTTTTGTGCTCTCCTGTTGGAAAATAGCTCCATTCTCTCCTTTTATGGGGGTGTGAGAGTGTCTCTTTGGCAAAAGGTCCATGACAGCCATGTGAGACGATGCTTTGCATTGGATAAGGGACAGTGCTCTTTCAGAAGGCAATCCACCTTATGAAAATTTTAAGATTTACAAATATGTTAAAAAAACCTAGAGAGCTCTCGGAAAAGACTTACAGAAATACTGTGAGAGTTTCAAAGCCCCTGAACCACTGTCCATAAATGCCACTGGAAGAACTCTAATCCTTGCCAGCTTTCCAGGTTCCACATGACCATTTTGTGATAAATCCCATGCATGTTGTTTTGTACCTTGAATCATAAATACGCCCAACCTTGTCTTAAAATTAAAGCTCCGTTGTCAGGGAAAGACCACATAATGCATTTTTAAAATGTCATATGGACTAGCTACTCTTTATAAATACTACCCAGCACAGCAGAGCTGCAACAAAGAGAAAACAAAAATACATTCAGCTCTGCCTCAACTGAAAGGGTCGAGTTTAATTTTGGGCAGAGAACAGCAAATTTTCTGATTGGTTTAGACTAGGTTGTGCTAAGATTATTCAGTATTGAGTACGAAAAAGTGTTGCACGTGGGATACAGTGGAAAAAACACATAAAGGAAGAGAGATGCTGTCTAGAAATGGTTTGAAGGAGAAGGCAGAGGGAAACCACAATGGGGGTTCCCAGTGAGAAAGACCCTTGCCCACATGCACGCAACACTGCTGGTTGCTACAGTTTCTGCTCCTTCTATTTTTTTATACAATGAAAATCACTATAGTGTTAACTTCTCCCTCTCTCTTTCTAAGTGTCCCGAGTCAAATCCCATCCTTTTGCACTGAAAGTCCAATTTGCCCTTGGTGTTAGCAGAAGCATGATTTGGTCTCCTGAATCCAATTTGTCTTGCCAGTAGACAACCAGTGGCAACAGCCCCAGTAACTGAGGTTTTACACAAAAACAGTGTCTCTTGCTGGCAGTCATTGCTTTCTGTGTAGGTGAAGCTCATTCTACTCTTTTATATACAATAAAGATCATTACAGCATTAACATTTTATGCCCATGGGAGCTACACTTATTACTTTACTTGTGTGTTTCCCATTCTAAAATAAGAAGTATGAGAGATACCATGCAGAAGTCAAACGTCATTTCTGGGCATTATAGCTCGTGTTGAACCCCAGGACTCTGATTTTTAAGTCTCCTCTTTATGAAGAAGAGTCTCTGATGATAACTCCAAGAATAGCTGGCCGTATGTATCTGCAGTGCCAAGCCAGGCTCACTAAGGGCTCCCTGGCCTCACTCAGCACTGGCCACGGTGACCACTGGTGTGCAGGAGTACGCTGGATGGGGAGAGCAGCCAGACGTGCTCTCCTTGTCTTTCAGCAGCAAGAACAGGAGAAACAATTTCTCCAGTCTCCTCCTTTCTGCTCCATTTTTGTGTTTGCTGGGTGCTTACTTTGCCTTGTGAAGAGGAGATGCTTTCCTCCTCAGGTTCCTCATCCCTGGCTTAAGGAATGCAGTGGAAGAAGGAATCTGCCTCTGCAGCTCTGCTCCGACTCGTTTTGTACATAAAGGCTACATCAGTACAGAAGGGATGTTTGTAGCTCCATGGTGCTGCTGAACTCAGCTGGTTAACCAGCAGTGACAACATTGCTGAGGGCTTCTCCTTCACCCAGGTTCCCTGGTGTAAGAAATCCATTACAGGAGAAGCAGCAAGAGTTGTCCCACTCTTGTTTCTTTCAGAAACAAAAGCTCAGGAGTCACTTAGTGGAAGCCAGGTCTATTCCCTTATTTTTATTCCTGATGGTCAGGCTGAGCTTGCTGGAGTCCAACAGCCTTGGGCAGCTTGCAGGTGGATTGGACTTAAAAAAAAACATGTGGAAAGCTGCTAGAAGATGACTCCTCAGGTAGCTGTGTGCTGGTTTTGAGGGTGACATTAGCACGCCTGTTGAGCTTGGTTGATGAGATGAAGTGTCCCTCTGCACAGAAAAAGTTCAAAAGCATCCTTTAATTTTCTTTTCTTATTTTCTGTGTTAAGGATACGGGAAACATCTGTTAAGCTACTGTGAAATTAGTTTTTTTTTTTTTTCTTTAGCAGGACATAATAATCTCTGAATACAGACGTGCCTTCGGTTGTATTTGACCCATGGTGGCTGGCAGGTAGTTGGCTGAATACTCTTTCTTTACTGGACTTTTATGTTATTTTGCTTTTAATGGATTTTGAGATGTTTTAAAGAAATTGAAACAGAGTTTGTAATACTGTTCCTATACTTCAAAATCGTAAAAAAGTAGGAGTTTTTTCTTTCTAATAATAGACCAGCATTTTGTTCTGTATTTGTTTCATTTTTTTTCTTGTGAAGGGGTAATGGAAGGTACTGATTTTTCGGTGGAGCTGCATCACCGAGAAGGGAACTTTGGGGATTAATACAGCTGTATGCATTGATACACAGCCCAGTAACATTCAACATGTGCACTTGGTAGTTACAGAGTTAATTTTCAGCAGTAATTCAGCAAGATAAGCTAACCGAGATCAAATCACAAGGCTACACAAAAATCCCAGAAGAAATGAAAAACACCAGCCCTTATTTATGTCTGCATGTCTGCTGCACAAACGGAGGGAAAGTTCGTAGCCAGAAGAGAGATATTTCAAATAAACAACGCACTAACGCCTGTCAGAACCACAACCTCCAAGTTATTAGGAGCCATGCCAACTGTGGCTGCTATGCTGGTCTTCAAACCCTTTTGATGCAAGCCTTTAAAGGAAAGCTTGCCATTTTAAAATTGCATTTCTCGGCTCCTTTTTGTGCACACAAAACTGAGGGTGCCTCTGTGGGAACAGGTACCTGCCTTTTTGTGCAGAAAACGACTTGAGAGTCAGAAGAAGAGGTCTGCCATTAACTCTTGCCACCTTCGAGAGCACCCGATGAGTTGTCAGCACGAGTATTTTTTTTTTTTTTAAGACGTATTTTGTTTTAGTCTGATTTGGGAGGAGGTGCTGCATCTGACAAAATTTAACCTCAAATTCTTTCCTGCACAAAATTCTACACAAGGATACACACGTGCAATAAAATTTGCCTCAGTGGAGCCAGACTCCTAGTATACTTCAAAGGAACTGCTCTCACTTGCACTTGCCGTGCCCTAGAGCTTTCTGTCCTACAAAGCTCACCCGCTTGTGACAGAAACCAGGTGGCCATACGGACCTTCTGGCCTTCAAACAACCCCACTGGGCTGAACCCAACCCAGATCTGCAGGGCTTTTGGCAAGATTCATCCCATTAGTTGCAGCAACACGGCATTTTAAACTATAAGATATTAAAATAAAAAAATAAAAGAAGATGATTGAGGAAGACTGTTAGTTCAATAGAAAGTGTAAACACACACTGTCTTACACTGAGAAAAAATGTTATTTAGAAGACAATTTCTGGGTCTGGGTTGCAGAGTAGCAAGCCTCATCTCAAGGTTTTCAGGAATGTGTTGTTTCACCTATGACTTAGACATAAATTCCTAATTCTGCCTCTGTTATATGATGCGGCAATTTTATTTAAAACATCTTTAAAAGGAAAGATCCTCTTCAAAATCCCAAGAGGTCTATCTGACATCCATATTATAATCCAAATAATGCAAGAATCGCCCAGTCTCAGGACTTGCTGTGCGAGGCACAACAGAAGTTTTACATAGGCCACAAAAATCTCAGGTTTGTCTCTATCCAACTTAGAGGTGTCTGGGTTTTCAATTCTTCTTTTTGTTGGAACCATGAGAAATTAATGATTTGGCAACATCAAACATTTCAACTTGGATTGAGAAAGCAAATAAAATCTTAGTTTGAGCCCAAGGCAAAAAATTTCTGTGTTTCCCATTGCTTTAGAAAATGTAAGTAATTGTGGATGATATAGACTTGTATAATAGAAAATCAGAAGCTAGGAAATCTATTATGTATCTGTATAAACTTAACTATATCAATAGCATATGAAATAAATCATGCTGTTCAGTTTCCTAGGGTGTAACAACTGTTCTGAGAATACATAATTTTTCTACAAGAGTTTTAAAAGAGTTTCTTAAAGTGAACTGCGAACTACAGCAGGTTTGTCCTTCGTCCACTGCTGAGCACGGAGGCTTAATTTTACTTTTTTTTTTTCTGTTGCTTTAAATTAAGCCAGTTACCCAAAAGATCAAAAAGAGCTTTTAGATGGCTACTCTGTGATGGAGGAAATGGTGGTGCAGGCTGGAGTACAGTAAAGTTTGGTAGGCATGTTATAAAAATATAGACAAATATATCCAAATTTATCCCGAACACAACCTCGTGGAAATCACCAAATCTGCACCAGGAAAAAAAAAAAAAAAATATGGGACGGGTGTAAATTCTGCTGGAAAAACAAAAACACACAAAAAAAAACAAACCAAAAGAAAAAGCAATGAAATTAAAAAGAAAGAAATAAAGAAAAAAAACCAAAACAAAACAAAACAGAAGAATCACAACCAAAACTGTATCTTTTTTTTTTTTTTAATTTTTTTTTTCAAGGGGAACACAGACCCCAGCCGCGTTTCTTTGCCGGGCGGGTCAGTGCGGTCGGGCCCCCGCGGGGCTGCGCGGGACAGCGCGGTGCTGCGCGGTGCTCTCCTGCCATCTAGCGGCTCCCGCCAAGCGTCCGGGCGGGATAAGACGTATTTGATGACGCACCAGGGCAATCATGAGTCAAATACCTGCTCCTCCCGAAATCGGGGGGTTCAGAGCCAGCTGGCACCAATGCTTTTCTAACATGTTTTTGCTTTCGTTGT
>JAHREE010000152.1:194192-210278 GCA_033628505.1 Tringa tobata
CTCATGGTGGTATTGTTCAAGTCAGCTGGATAATTAACGATTTTTAATATTTTTTTCACCACTTTTTTTGACTGCAGCTTTTTTTTCAGAACAGTTTAGTAAGGGGATGAATCCCTGCAGCCCCCGTGCTTCCTCCTGACCAAAGGCTGTGCACCAGAGAAACTCGGTGGAGGCTTCTCCTGAACGTGGGTCGAGCTGGGGGACAAGGGCTGGAGATGGGGACGTTGGAGAAGAAGGAGATGAAGAGTTTCAGAGCGCTGTTGCTTTTGTCAACGGAGGGTCCACTCCTGTTTTCAAAGCATTTAACCCACCAGCATCGATGACTACCTAGCTTTCATTAGAGGTACTGGCTTCCCTGATGCGGGTACATCAGAACGTCCACAGCTGGTGCACAGGTCCCCCTCCAATACATCATGTGCACCGCTCAGCAAAACTTATCCAAAAACTTCCAAAAGTCATGGAATACCTCCCGTTCGTTGGCAAGACAAGCAAGTGAGCAAAACACTACCCGTCCCATTAAATGATAATCAACTTTTTAGATAATTTCCCTTTCATACCTTTGTATTTATCTCGTGGGCACAGTAATCAACAGCCACTATCACTGTTTTTCAACCCTTTGCACACCAGTGTACTTCAGTATTTCCCTTCACCAGAAAACAACCTCTCTGATAACACAGCATAGTGAATGTTCATAAATGATGACATTTTAATGATTCTTACTCCACTGCATGGAGGGATGCTTCGTAAAAGTCAGAGACCAGCAGACTTGATGATTGCTATATTCATGGAATTATTCCAGAACACCTGAGGAAATGAGCCCTAAAATCCAGACGAGTTATTTTAGCTTGAGTTTTTGGTTTAGGTTTTTTTTTTTTTTTTCCCCAAAGAAACACTGTTTCGGCCGTAGTATTGTGCAGTGATTAATTACACCACCCACTCACTGGCTATATTAATCATAGGTGAGGTCCTTATGGATATTCCAAAAGATTTATTCTCCATGCTGTTCTGTTTCAAAATCCCAGCAGAAATTCAGATAGGGTGAACAAAGCTGTGCCCTTGAATACGTTACAGGCCCGAGTGCTTCCTTACAATTGATAGTCTTATTTCTGAAAGTATATTGGTTAATTTGCTTCACCACTACTGAGAGCAGAGAGAGAGACTAGGCAGCTGAGGAGACGTTATGAGGACAGAGTCAAACAATGTTAGTTTGCTTGTCCTGGGATTGGCAGGAGCTCAGGACACCAGATCGTGGTCTGTTGCTCAATCAGGTCACTGAACCCAGTGGTGGCAGCACCTTCTACAACAGAAGACCCTTCCCAGAAGAAGACAGCTGTGGCACGCATCATTTTCTGGCAGTTCAGACCAGATTGCTGCCAATTGGGGAACCTCATTAGTACTCAAAGAGACCCCTAAAAGAAATGTCCAAAGTCCAAGTTTTTAGGAAAGTCAAACAAAAGTAATTAAACAATTGGCAGAACATCTCCATGTACAGTATCAGGAAACTTCCTAGTGCTGAGAAGCAAAGTGCTGAAGAACTCTAGAAAAGGAAGAATCAGAGGCAGCTAAAAGGAAGAATTTGTTGACATGAAGAATACAATAATTATTGGCCAGAAATTATTTTCATTTGGTCCACAATTTAAATTAAAAAAAAAAAAAGGAAAGAGAGACAAAAAAGGAAGAGAGAGATTTTTTTTTGTTGTTGCATACATCAAACTCCTTGAAGCAAGTCAGTGTCACTGCTGTAGGTTTTTAAAAAAGTGGGGTAATTTTAGCTTGTGCTAACATTTCTGTTGAGAAAGGCCTGATGTACACAATGCTTTTTGATGAGTCCATATACTTAAGGTAAATTTAAAATTTTAATTTGAACTCTAGAGACTTGTCTGTAAAACAGCAACCTACGATCATCTCCTCCCGTAGACTTCCCTAGTGCACTGCATTTCCAGTTTGAAGGGAAGAGGGGAGTTCGCCCACAGGGACTCAAGGTGTGTCACGTGTATCATCCCTGACACGTGCTGGTCCTTGATTCTTCACAGGTCTTCATTCTTCACCTGCATCAACCCTCCTGAAGTAAAATGGCAGAGCTGCAGCTGCCAAAGAACAAGATCCAACCTTACAGCCACTGCCAGGGGGTCTGACAACCATCTTCCACTTGTCTGGTCAAAAACAGACCACGTCTTCTCCCTGTGTCAGTCACCCCAGCCCTGTCACCCTCCCACTGATGGCCACTATGGACCTCCACTTCAGTGCAGCCAGAAAACCATCCTTGGCATCTCTTGACTTACACCGTGAACAGCACTACCTTTAAAAATCGGATGCCACTCAAAAATCTAAACAGTACTCACTTCTGTATTGGCAGAAAAGTAATTAGGGGGCCAGCATAATATTGTATTGCTACTGTGACAATTCCTATCATTATTGTAAACTGGGCTTGTTCCTTAAGTGACACAACATGGAGTGTCTGATTACAAGATGATAAGAATAAGACCAAAAAAAAAAGCAAGCAGGTGACATTGCTTTAGCACCATCACCCCAGAAAAGAGAAAAAGATGATTCTCACTGATAATCATTTAAAATGAGACAAGAGAGAAACCTCACTCACTGCTAATTCAGACTTTCCAGTAGGGCTTAGCTTGTCACAGTGTGTAGCTTTCTTCCCTTTGATAAGGTCAGTTTGCCAAAAAGAACAAAGTGCCCATGAGTAATACATTACTCAACCACTTGTATACGTGCACCTATTTTTCTTACCAGGTCTCACTATTCAGAAAGGTACAGACATGGCATCATGATAAAAAGGGTCATTTAAAAGACTTCGCAGAGGCTCTGTACTGTGAAGGATTGAGTTTTCACTTGAACGCCTACATTTTCACATCTTTTTCTTTACAGAAATATTAGTTTTGAATGGCAGGCTGTGATTGGGTGTTTTCTTCTGTCACTGACCAGGAATATATAAAATATTAGCGCATATTTGTCCCAGGAGAGGACTGTGGTTAACTCAGAGGTGCATCATTGTGGTGATGGAGGGTATACATCCAGCCCTGGCCAGCAGTCTCCTCCAGCTCTGCTCCAATGGAGCTGCTACAGAATGGCCAAATTAAGACAAATTCTGAAATCATTAGTTCCCAGGCATATTCGCAGGACTGACTCTCTTAATCATCGCGCTTTCCTCATGCTGGCAGAATGCTGACTCTGATCTGTTTTTTTCCCTCTTCTCAGCAAATTTAAGTGTTAAAGGGCAACATTTAAAAGGTATCTACATGCAGATTGCAGGAATAATTGTGGGCTTGTATTTGTGCACACTTCGCAACAGAGTGAGGTGAAGTAACTCCATGGTCCTGTTGGAATATCTACTCGATACCTGAAAGTACAGGATGCTGCACAGACACAAAAGCCATCTCAAAAAGAGCATATGGATAAATTTAGGAAAACTTGTGGGTTTTTTTCAGGTATTGTAACTCTCCCAAAACACAGTTTTGGTGGCATTTTCAAAGGTGAGTTTAGTTTTACCTAAAGGGGAGTGAAAATTCTGGTTTGTTATGGGCATTAGTCTGCATATCTGATGGTTGTGTTTTTACAGCAAGTTGTACAATGTTTGCCAGTTCCCTGCTGAAACCCTGAAGTAGGTTTGTGCACAGCAAACCTCATGAAGGATGTACCCAGTTCCCTGCAAAAGCTCGGGGTCAACACCCTGAGACCTCTCGCTCCTGTCTTAGCAGTGATGGTGGCTTCATGTTCTTCCTCCTTGCACAGCTCCCTGTGCTGAGCACCCTGTGGATGCAAAAGAAAGAGAAACCACAGCATTTCATTTGCAGAAAAATTGTCTTCCAGTTGAAAATCAGGGACACGCTTCACCTCCACAGCCTGATGGAAGGGCCCGTTTGAAAGAATGAACTTTTTTTCTATTGATCTGCAGTAGCTTTTGAATGAGGTTCAGCATCACCTTGAACAATTGTTGCGCCACAATATTTACTTTTATCAGGTTATTCTAGATACTGACACCGGGGAATTCTGCAATTAATTTAACTATTGTGACAGTGGAAGCCCAGATTGCATTAAGGTTCGTTTTGTGTGTAAAACTCTCATTTCAGATCCATGCCTGCTTCATTCCCAGAAAAAGAAATTTCTTCTGCTAATCTCAGCTCTACTTTTCTCATACTCTATTTTAAAACACAGAAGTAAAAAGAAGGTGCCAAGCAGGGTCAAGAAGAGAAGCAAACCTTAACAGACCACAAAATACAAGCACTGTAGTTCTGGCAAAAAGGGAAATTAATATACACTGCTTTTCTAAAATGTGAATAGATATATGAGTTATTGCTTTTTCTTTTATTTGTCAGGCATTCTTACACATTTTTTTCCTTCTAACAACCTTTATCTTCATGAAATTCTTTCTAAGGTGCTTCTGTTTGTTGTATGGTAAGGTTTAGAATAAGTGCAAAAGAATGTCATAAACGCAAAATAATTTGAAACTGTCTCCTGCTCTAATATATGCCTTTCCTCCCCTCCAAGGAAGAAGTCACCTTTAAATAAAACTACATAAATGTAATCCCTTACAAATGTCTCATCCAGAGAAGGTCATACAGCTAAGCAGCAAACTATCTGATGTTATGAGCTTAAATACGAGGTGTTGATTCATCATATGTTAAAAAAGAGGCTTCCCTGAATGCTTTCATCTCAAGTTCTGATTCTCTGCTTCTTGACAAAATTCAGGAGTATTCCTGGGCAGCATGCTTTCTAATGGATTACTCTTCTTCATATTTGTTGCAGTACAGTAATTTTGAGCAATCACAGACTGTTTGAGGACAGATGGGAGGTAGAGCCTGAATGGATACAAATGGGTTGAAGAGCACAAGAATGAACGTGTTGGGTCAGACAAAAGCTCACGCAAACCCCAGAGCATGGCTGGCAGTGGGCTCTTGGGGGAGAAGACCACCAGCAGTGTGACCCTTTCCTTAGCACAGCTGAGCTGTCCCTTATCACCTCCTGGTATCTGACAGCCACAGGCTTGAGAACTTCCAGACTTGAGCTCCATTTGGGACTTTGTTGGATCAATCAGTTATAAATTTACCTGGATGCTTTCGGCAAATTAGATATATAAGTGTCACAGACTCCTGAGAATCTATTAAATGCTGTGGGGAGGGGGGAAAGCCCCTTTCTTCATTAGAAATCTGCTGCCAAGTAATTTCACATGGTATTCCAAAGCTCTACTATCATAAGGAAATTGAATGTTAGTTCCCTATTCACTAAGTCACTCATGATTTTATTGATCTCTGTCATTCTCTCTATCAGTTGTGTCTTTCCTATTCTCTTTTCCAAGTTGCTTTTCTTGGTTTCATACCCTTTCTATAGCAGACTTCTCAGAATTGCATTAGTTGCCCAGGATCCGGGAGTACCTGTGAATTTACAGTGACAATAAAAAGATTTTTTGTGTTTTTGTTTATTACTCATGTCTGAATAATTACTAACATCCTGGCACTGCACACCAGTGTCAGTGATAATGCAGCTCAAAATGAGCACCCAACCCAGGATGTAACTAACACAGACTTGTTTCACCCACACTTCCTTTTTTCCTTCCTTTTTAATGACCTGCTCGGCTCCTGTGTGTGTAAGATAGCACAAGTGGTTGAAGCCGTGGAAAGGGGAAGTTACACTGTGGTGAACACTGATTTTCCTACACATTTCACATAATCAACTTTTGAGGAACATTAAGTTATCCAGTTACTTTATTTACTTTGGCTGGTTTTCAGCAGTTTCAATTTCCTTGTAACATGGTGTTATATCTTATTTGTGAATTCCCCTTGTATTAATTATTGTTCCTTTATAATTCTGTGATTATTTGGACTTCCTTTTCCTTTGAAAGAACTAGCACTTTAAAGAATTTCTTTATAAACTCAAGTGAACTGTTCACCCCCATCTCCCTTATTTATCCTTTGTTCCTCATTTTGCAGCCAGGTCTGCACTTGGCATCTGCTGCTTTTAAACTGGATTTCAAGCCATACCTCACATCAGTTCTTGCTTTTATATACTTAATTCCCCAATATATTCTTGTTATTGACATAATTAAAGTGGCTAGCCTTCTGTTTTCATGATTTTGTCATTTTCTTAGTTGTGCAGTTTTCCTTCTGTTGGGTGGTTACCATGAAAAGTGATGAATTTTATGCTCTTTAACATCTTAATAAATGACCTGAAAAAAGTGGGTGAATGGCGACATGCCAAAATTTTTTCGTGTTGGAAACCTTTTCAGGATATTCAGATCTAATGCTGCTTGGAAAAACTTCCAGTAGAAAAGTAGAGGCAAATCATTACAAAGTAATGCAAATGGGGTGAAAAAGAATTGCATGTGTACAGTGATGGTTGGTACTTTAAACATGTAGACACAGGAAGTGCAGAGCCAAAACAAAAAAAAATACATACTGAGATACTAGGAAAATAATGCTAAAGAAACCAGAAAATATCATCATGCCACGACTTAAATTTCTGCTGTTCCTGTGGCTTGAATATTCTGTGGAGTTCTGATTCTTCCATCTCAAAAAAAGATGTAATAGAACTTGCAAAGATACAGAGAAAGGGCAAAAAGTATGATCAGATATGAAACAGAATCTATATGAAAAGAGATTAAATAAACTAGACTTCTTGGCTTGGGAAAGAGCACAGAGAAAATGAACATGGGGCTGCAAAGTGTGATTACTTGCAACATAAAAAAATAGATCAAGATAACTTAACTGTGAGATTCACTTCCATGGGGGCAAAATGAAGCCCGTGTTCTGGGCACTAATTGTTAAAAAAGGGTTAAAGAAAAGAAAAAAGAAAGGATTGAACAAATTAATGGGGAGGCAAACTCACCGATGCCTATGAAACGTAAAAGTCTAGATGTAACCTCTAAATCAGAATATTCCTAAATTACTGTTTGTAGAGATGGTATAGCAGGGAGAAGTTCATGCAGATATGTATGACCCTATCATACTTTTAATAGAAACTTCAAGTGTTGCTGGTAGTATGTGCCACCATCTGTGCTGAATAATTTTTGCAGTGAGTTTGATCCACTCCAGTTAATACTTTCTCCATGCGATCACAATGAATATATACAGAATTCTCTGTGTTGTGATTTTGCCTTGTATTCTGCATGTTTATGGGGCTGTTTTTTTCAGGCGAGAAGCTGCTGCTTCTCCATTCCCCTCTTCCCTTGCTCTTTGTACACGTTTCACCTCTGCCTCCTTGCGGCAGTGCCGGACTGACGCAGAGACAGGTTAATTAGCCCAGCGTGTTTACGAGCTTGAGTTCTGTGCTCTGCCTCACCTTTAAGGTAATTTTTTGGGGGTAGAGAATCAGTCGCAGAAAAGTCTGTCTCTCTACAGTTTATGAATTCCGTTTGATTCTGGGGAACACTCTCAGTGCATGTATTTCAGACTGGAAACATTACTTGGAAAGTGGGGCTTGCCTGCCTTTTCTGTTGTTGTCATGGCTTTTTACTGCCGAACTGATGCAGTAAGGCAATTTCAGTAAAACTGTGCTGATCCTCTGCTGGTGGTGAAGCTGGTTTTGGACAGAGCTACTCCCCAGTCCAGAAATCATTAGTTTCAAGACTGAGTAGCATAAGTAGCCAAATTAGTTATCTAGTGATATCAGGCGTAGTAATTCCCGTTGTTCACGTGTTTCCTAAAAATACCCACAACAGAGGGTATGGTGAGGAGATGGTGACAGGAAGAAACCAGAGATACCCCACGTGAAAGACGGCAGGGATCCCTAGATGATAGTGATGCCAAAATTCAGTGTTTCAAAGGGTGCTGCTGAAAATATATATGCCTTGTTTCCACTACAGGTTTCCATTTCTTGTGCTAAGATAATTGTATTACAAATGTTCACCAAAAAAAAGGCTATGAACTTATTAATATAAAACTTGGAAGACAGGTGAACAGAAAATCAAATTGACCACAAAAATCAAACTGACCACTGAAGGGTGTGTTACTCAAAAAGCAGCAAGAATTTAAGGTCTTCCCATGTCTCTAAGAAGTTACCACAATGTCTGTCCAAGAAATGTCTACCCAGACAGAAAAATAAACAATTTTGAAGCCAAGCCAAGCGCAAGGTCCTGCACCTGGGATGTGGCAATCCCAGGCACAAATACAGGTTGGGTGGAGAATGGCTGGAGAGCAGCCCTGAGAAGAACGACTTGGGAGTGTTGGTGGATGAGAAGCTCAACATGAGCCGGCAATGTGCACTGGCAGCCCAGAGAGCCAACCCCGTCCTGGTCTGGATCAAGAGAAGCATGGCCAGCAGGTCATGGGAGGTGATTCTGCCCCTCTGTTCTGCTTTTCTGAGACCCCACCTGGAGTAATGTGTCCAGCTTTGGAATCAACACAGGAAGGACATGGACCTGTTGGAATGGGTCCAGAGGAGGGCCACGAAGGTGATCAGAGGGAGGGAGCACCTCCCCTATGAAGACAGACTGAGAGAGCTGGGGTTGTTCAGCCTGGAGAAGAGAAGGCTCCGGGGTGACCTTGTATCAGCCTTCCAGTACCTGACGGGGACCTACAAGAGAGATGGGGAGGGACCTTTAATCAGGGAGTGGAGAGATAGGACAAGGGTTAATGGTTTTAAATTGGAAGAGGGGAGATTTATATTAGATATTAGGAAGAAATTCTTCCCTGTGGGGGTGGTGAGGCACTGGAACAGGTTGCCCAGAGAAGCTGTGGTTGCCCCGTCCCTGGAGATGTTCAAGGCCAGGCTGGATGGGGCTTTGAAAAACCTGGTCTAGTGGAGGTGTCCCTGCCCAGGGCACGGGGGTTGGAACTCGATGATCTGTAAGCT
Organism: Tringa tobata; assembly: GCA_033628505.1. NCBI lineage: Eukaryota > Metazoa > Chordata > Aves > Charadriiformes > Scolopacidae > Tringa > Tringa tobata. Next base: position 202,995 of record JAHREE010000152.1, read on the forward strand.
CCCTTCCAACCTGAACCATTCTATGATTCTATGAAAATTTTGCTTTTATCAAAATGAAGAATCATATATCTGATTTAAAGGACATATTGCCACAAAGATGGGATCATCTGCAGCTGGCTGAGATTTCAAATTTTGTGGATTTTAGCAACACTAATTCTTGTGACAAAGTGAAAACTTCAGAAAGAAATTTCATAGAAAATTTTGAATGGAGAGAAAAATTGTGCTGACACTCTGAATATATTTTTGCAACATTTCTTTTTTATTTCTTTTAATCATCTCTATACACAAATAAAGTGTATGCTTATGTATTCTGCTCAAATGTTTATCTCTTAGGGATAGTAGAGTCCTAATTGTTTTGCGGAGTGTTATATAGATTCCCATAATTTTCATATTATACATTGATTCTATATTTTAATTCATGGCAAAGGCACCTCCGTTTGGGGGTAAGTCTATTTTAGGTCTCTTATAAATATGAGTACATGCACACTGCTGTATTTATACCCATAATAAATATCATTAATAAATATTTTATCACACCACATAGCTAAAAAAATGCCTCGCAGCACTTTTGAGTTGTTGCTTAGCAGAAGTTAAGTCTTCCTGGTTTCTTTCAAGCACTGATGATGGGATGGTTCTATTTCGGAGCTACTGCACATTCAGGTCAGTTGGTGAGAGTCAGTGTTGGCCCAGCAGATTTGTTGTTTTAAATGGGATCTGACTCAGTGGGTGTCTTGATGCTGTGGATTTCTGAACTGGATTTCTATGTTGGTTTTGTTTGTCCTTCATGTTGAGAAAGGGATGCACCATTGTCATTATCCCTTTTTGTTATTGCACCGTGGTGATGTAACTCACACTGCAGCATTTCACTGTGCAAAATGCTAGTATGAAGGCGGTATTGTCACCTGGTGATTAAACATATAATGTGGAAGGACAGTGATATGCAAGAGAACTTAAATGTGCCTTTTTCCGGATACTAATGCAACATTCCTCAAATCCCCCAGGCTTCCCTGGGAAAGTACTGCCCATGATTTTTATTCACGTCATATACCTATATACAGCCTGTATTTGCCCATGAAGTGGAGAAAAGTTGAAGAACACAGGCATCAAAACTCTAAAACCCTTGCTTGTGGTAGTATTTAATTCCTATCTTTGCTAGACTTTATAACATTTTTATCTAGCTCAGTATTTACAACTCATTTTTGTGCCTGGCAGACAGAATAATGTGTATTTATGACCAGAACTAAATTCTGTACAATACAACCAAGAGGAAAAATATACTAATTTTGCAGTCACTCAACTTGTTTGAAGATATCTCGTAGACATAACATGGAGACGCTCAATTTCCTCTCAATACTTATATAGAGACATTCTGAAGGTATTTAATCTGATTTTGGTTGCATTACTTCTTATCAAGAATAACCTTTTTGAAGCCAGCTACACTGTACAGGCATAAAAGAAAATTTAAGGACTCAGACTTCAGTTCTCCTTAAAGAGCACAGGAATTTGCTCTCTTCTGAGCCTGAGCCATGCTCTGTCCAAACTCTGCACTATACCACAGAAATTATTTTTAGCCTAAGAAATACCGCAATCCTCCATAATAGCCATTTTCCTCACACATTACTGTCTGTACGAAGACCAGAGGAAAACAGCTATTGCTTGACTTGAGCAAGTGATGTCACATGTGGACTTTCAGATTCCATTAAGTACTTGCTGTGTTAAAGTTATGCACATCACAGTGCAGCACAATTTCTGTGACATTTTTTGACATTTGCACTTAGTAACTCAAAATCTGTGTAATTATACACCTGGAAAATTGTTGATCTGGGTGCAAGTCTGAAGTCACAAATCCCATTAGTTTTTTAGAGTACTGCAGATGTTTTTTTCCTTGTTCCTTATAGAAGTGCTTCAGCAAATCAGATTGTTGACTGTCCCAATGTTTGCAGAAGAAACATAATTTTCAGTGGGACAACACTGTGTTCAGATCTCTGGATTACATGATACCACCTGAAAAAAAAGTCTTGATCTGAATATTACTAGCTTTCCTCGATGGATTTCAAACTCACGTTGGCATCCACGTTTCATATGAGGGTGAGGCTAAGGCGTGCAGATTGACATAAAATTTAGTTTTCTGTAACAGCTATTAAATATAGAAAAGGTGGGAGAATGTTTCTTTTGAAAAGTTCCAGTGGGCTCTTTACTTTTCTTTTCCTATACTTTTGTGAGTAAAACCCTGCTAAAAACCATCTGTCTTGCCTATGAGCCAAATTCACCTCTGATTACAGAGACAAGTGGAATGCTCAGGTTTTCAGCCATACTTGGTCTAAGGTAAAATGGGCTCATTTCTGAAACACATTTTAATGGGAATCCCAAGAAATAATTCTTGCTAGCCAGAAGCACACAACAAAAGTAAAACCTGTGATTCCCCCCAGAATATTTTCAAAGACAGTGGACTTGGTATGGTCAGAGAGACAAAGGTTTGTTTGAAATGAGTTGAAAAGGATGTGAATAAAAGAGATGGAGTGATTGAGAGGAAAAGAAAGAAAAAGGAAGTTCTTACAAAATCCAGGCTAGCAGGTACCCCACTTTATTTTTTAGATATTTATGACATAAAAACCAGAACAAAACTCCCCTCTGGTATCTGCTTCCATATTTCTGTGCTATAAATTATACGAGTAAAAGTATACCAGCAGCATAATTGGAGATCTCTGCATTCCCTTGGTGTTGGGGTCCTAAATGAGTAATAAAAGAACAATGTTTAGGATTGGGATAAACGCCTTTAAAAAAAAAACACAAACAAACCCACATTGTTATGATTAATAATTATTATTTGTATTATATAACATATAATTATAATTATATAATATATTATAAGAATAATAAAAATATTAATAATAATAACAACAAACAAGGAAATGGTAAAATAGTTTGTTTCCCTTAAAGACAGAGGGAATGAAGTCTACCTGAAGACTAATTGAAATTTAATTTACATCTCTGATTTATTTGACTGCTCACTGCTGCATGGTAAAAGCTAGATACCAAATGACTTACAGCATTTCTCCCTACACTCATGTAAGTTAGCAGACCAGCTTACTGTCACCCTGGGCTAACAGAGAGAATAATTTCACCATTCCCACTGCTCAACATTAAGGGGAATGAATCTCATTCTCTTCCTTTTTTTTTGTAGTTTATCAGATGATTTATTTACAAAGCAGTCTGTATGGCAAGTAAACAAATACGTTATTTTTACAGTCTGCAGCCTGCAAATGGATTCTGAACATGAAAAAGAGACAGAGTAAATGTCTTTCCTAGATGTGTGAAAAATTCGACAACAGCCCTGGAAAATAAAGGGAACTGTATTACCAGGCATTTAGCAAGAGCTGATTTACATACTGGAGTAGATCTTTCATGAATTACACAGAAATGCAAAAGAGAAAGGTGGTTTTTTTTAAAAAAAAAAAGCCTGCAACTGCTCTCTACCACCATGCATGTTGATGAATCTCTGGCACATGTTAATTAATGCCCTATTGTGTTTGGCAGCTTACCAAGGGCTGGGACTGAAGACAGAGGGATCCTTTAGACTAAAAGTCGCTTACAACATATATTGAAAAGGAAAAGATTTGTATTTATACAAGCTGTGAATATTCATTAGGAAGAAACCTTTTGCTGTTAGTGCAATTAACTGAGATGAACTGCCATCTATCACAATATTTTATCATTAATACAGTAAAATCTTATACCCTGTAGAGTGAGTATAAAACATTTCTAGTATTAATGTGCTAGTTGGTCAAAAGAAATATTCTAAAAAAAATCCGTAATCCTTCTCAGATTCCAGAGTAGCAGAGAGGGAATGATAATCACCATCAGAGCAAAGGACATTCTTTAAAATATTCAGTGAGAATTTTTTGACATTTACAAACAAATGCATTTGATTGTATTTTTAGTCTTTTTTTTTTTTTTAGTTTCCTGTTAGCAAATTTCTAGCAATTCTCAGAAAAATCAGGAATTAAGAGAGGTATTTTTGGCAAGAATATCGACCAAAAAACCCCCATTCTTTTCAGATGATTAATTTCAACTAAATCTACAACAGAAAACCAATTCAAAGCAAGATGTTCATTCAGTCTAGAACAGAAAGAGCTGGTGTGACCCCCCCTGTTCAGGCGAAATAGCACAACTTCTTAATATCAGAATTACAAAACAAATAGCTTGCAAAAGAGCTACAGGCTAAAGATAATTCACAGAAATTATTGGTTGAATAATTTCAAACAACAAATACATCTGTGAAAATTATGATCCAGCTTTTGGCATCTTGAAAGGAAGAAAATAACTGAACAGATTTTAAAAATCCATGAAAAACGTACCTATTACAACCAATTCATCCACTCTGCTAATATGATATATGTATAATAACAGTTATACACTGCAAAGATAACTGCAGTGTGCACTCTGTAGGTCATACAAACAATTGTGTGCAGAATAAGAGACGTGATCATCACAACAGTCATACAATACTTATAATTCTGTAGTTTGCTCTAAGAGGTGGAGTGTGGGCACAATACCCAGGACCTGAGCAGACCATGGAGTTCTCAGGTGTTTGGCACTATCCAGTTGCCAGAATTTCTTCTTTGCTTGCCTTTTCTAGGGGGAAAAATCCCATGAATTATTCAACCACCTTTTTTTCTAGAGTAGGTTAATTATCCCTGCACTTGTAGTCACAGAGGATGGAGCCAGGGCCCCTCCTAGGCTTCATCTCCTGCCCTGGGCATGAGAACAGTCTGCAAGCCCCATCATCTGGAGAAAGTAAATCAGAAATACCTCAAGAGATGTTTGGGCTGCCAGAGAACAGCTGTGGTGGTCCAAGACCATAACAATAACTTGGGCAATCTCACTAAAGATGTTTCCCTCATCTGGCTGTAAGTTAGAACTCCCAGGTTAATTAAATATATCTTAATGTTAATTTATAGGGCCTTGTAATGCTTTATTTCAACACTAACTTCACAGATTTTATGGAACTAGTAATATTTTTAGATAAGAGAGAAAATTGGCAATGCATTATTTCTTCTATGAAAATAAAAGCCATGTCTTCAGGTGTAGTGAGACTTCCAGAAAGAAAAACTGCAAAATCTTTCTGAAACCAAAACTAGGCAGATAGCATTAGTCCCTAGTGAGAGAGGGCTAAATCATACCCTGTCATCATTTACATCAACAGAAAAAAAGAACAGAAAACAGAAAAAGAACCCCCTCTACAACAGATTAGACAAAAAACTCTATCTCCACTTAGTCTTATCATTAGCTTAATTTTTAATAAAGCTAAAGAGAACATGGAGGTCTAAAAAAATACTAAACAACTCACTTCAAAATTATTTCCACTTACTTCCTTCTCAGAATGTAAGAAAAGTTAATTTTTACAACCAGCAATTGACTACATTTGAAGAGTGACTGCAGCGTTGATTATTAATGGACACACTTTGAGTTACTTCTTATGTAATTTCTTCTTTTCCGTATTAGCTCTTTTTCCATATGTTGTCCTGACGTCTCTCTATTAATAGAATATACTTTTCCCCTCCCTCCAGCAACCAGTAACTTAGGGGTTGTTTACATAACACACTTCTCTTTGACCTATTTAACCTTGTTATTTGTTTAGCATATTTATACCTCCTTTTCCACCTGTGAAAGAGGAACAGTATTACTTGCCTAACTCTAAGGACTAAACAAACAATTTAATTTTAAAAAAAATTTTTTTTTACATTATTTGCAGAAGACAGTTCCTCTGTGTACCTTCCCCCTACATCCCAGAACACAGGGTGTTCTGAGTGGCAGGAAGGTGTAACAGGTCACTTGTTTGCAGCCAATTAAGAGATGGAGGGCATTCAAGCATGGTTTTCCAGATACTTAAGATGTCAGCTGCACTTCAAAATCCAGATCATCTGTCATCAAACAGATGACATGCTTCATCCAGATCATGGATTTTTATCCCTACAAACTACTGGTGATGCACTGAAAGTTTGCTACTTAGGTTGTCTTCAATTTTTTCAACAATTTTTCTACTGACCAGATATTATTTCGTGTTACTCATAATACATATGAGCATTTTGTTGTATAAAAATATTTCTGTACATTTCAAAACCTCTCAGTTTATTTGATACATGATCATGAACATAATCTGTGTCATTTATTTTGCAAACTTCTTTGTGAAACAGGTTATCTATGTTTTTGTGTGCTATTGGTCCCAATTAGTTTGTTTCTTTTAAGTGGACTTGAGCTTTCTCAATTTTTATAATAATGGTCTGAATGCTGAGATACGTATTTTTATTAAAATTGCACTCCCACAAGTCCTGTGGTTTTATATTTCTTTAAAAATAAAACTAAATTCAGTGCTTTTCTGTAATGGCTTTGGTTGACAGGGTAAAATTTCTCAGATGACCAGTGTTATTTGGTCCACCCAGGCAACTATTTTTTTGTCAGTGAAAGAGCCAAAAAAGAGCAAAATACATTAAAAGATTAAAAGCAAATCAGGGTGGGAATGACTGGACCTTGTACTTGCAATAAACATTTTCAACACTTCAGGCATTCAGGCTTTGCTCCGTAAGCTGGATTTACCTCAACTTCCACCATGAAAATTCCACCTGGAAGCAAGGATGCAAGTAAAACATGAGACATCTTGGAGGTGGGTATAGAGACGGATAAAGGAGGCAGGAGGTCAAGGAAGGGACAGAACACAGGCAAGTCACAATTAATCCCGGCTGGCAAAAGAGTCTGGCAATATAACTGCCCTCATGTTAGTGTTACAAGCAAAAATTTAAATGACTGGGAAATGGAAGTGATGATTTCAGCTTTCAGTGACTTAGATACTTCGAACTCCTAGTTCTTGACATGATACCTTCTTGTCCCATAAATCAAACCACAGAGCCACCAGGAACTAGTGTTAAGCAGTGGAGCACCTCTCTGATGAAGACAGGCTGAGAGAGCTGGGGTTGTTCACCCTGGAGAAGAGAAGGCTCTGGGGAGACCTTATAGTGGCCTTCCAACACCTAAAGAAGGCCTACAGGAGAGATGGGGAGGGACTCTTGATCAGGGAGTGTAGCGGTAGGATGAAGGGTAATGGTTTTAAATTGGAAGAGGGGAGATTTAGATTGGATACCAGAAAGAAATTCTTTGGTGTGAGGGTGGTGAGAGCCTGGCCCAGGTTGCCCGGAGAAGCTGTGGGTGCCCCATCCCTGGAGATGTTCAAGACCAGGCTGGATGGGGCTTTGAGCAACCTGGTCTGGTGGGAGGTGTCCCTGCCCA
>JAHREE010000152.1:210534-268933 GCA_033628505.1 Tringa tobata
GTCCAGTCTGATTTAGTTGCCATGGAGATGTTACAGCTAGTTGATGTAGTAAACTAACCAAAAATAAACTAAACAGAAATAATTTTCTCCACAAAACTAGAGAGAAGTAGAAATATTTTTTTTTTTTTGCTTTATAGAGTATGACCCCATGGCTCCTGGGGCTGCATTAGGATGACATAATATCACCTTCTGATAAGTATTATATATAAAAGTGAAAATCAGGCCCTATATGACAAGAAAAATGTAATTTTTATTTGCTAGTATGACATCAAGAAAATTGGGTTGCTTTTTCTGTAGATGGGATTATGTTAGAGCTCTGGTTAGAACACGCTATTAATAGTGGTATATATTTATAGAAGGACAAAGCTTGAAATGAATGGGTGAAAGGAGAAGAAACTTGTTCAGGTTTTTAAAATCTTTGCAGCTGAGTACTTTTCTTCTAATTATTCAGTGAATGAAAGGGTATAAATTCACCAGGGAAATGGATCTTCCTAAGACACCTTTCAACCAAATTCTTTCTCAGTGCTTTAAGGTAGATTCTGTCATTCTTGCTAAATAGGAACAGACTCTGAGATGGCAGAGGAAAGGAATCAGTTGCCTCAAATTGCTGACATTTAAACTTATTCTAAATGGGTATCAATGCTGTGGTGTTTAAATCATTGGCAGCTGATTTCACTGGCATTCCTCCCATCCATGCCAGGAAAGGAGCTGAAATAGTCATGGTGACAGGCAGAGACTTTTACAGGAATAGACCCAGCCTCAAGTGTTTGCATCATTTTTAGTACAATGGAAGCGCTGCTACTGCAATTGCTAAGAGCAGTAAAAAACAACTGTAACATAAATTTTTGAAAGACATTAAGATAAAGGGCTATGAAAAGTCAGGCAAAGCAAAGAAATTCAAATTAAAATCAGATGAATGGAAGAAATAAAGAAAATAGAAGCAGAGGAGGGTTTTTGAGACATGATTCTCAGTCATTTTTGGTCAAGTACTGTCAGGCAGCATCCGGAGTAAGCTCAGTGAGGAGACTTTCCTCATATTTCATTAGGAAGAAAGGCCCCAAAGTGTAGGTGCTATGGGGGTGCTACATTGCTCTGAACCTGCTGCAGAGTTGTTACTACAGAATTAATGTCTCAGTCCAGCTTGAAGGGAAGAGTCTCAAGCCCCAGGCTGCACAATGTGGGAAGGCAGAGCCTGAGTAGCCAGGTGTCTCTAGCCAAGACCACAGTATTCTAACTAATTTCTTAAAAATAGGTCCAGGTGCAGGATGTGGAAAAAAGACAACCCTGTCTGACACCTGCAGCACTCCAGTTGCTCAGGGTCTGACAGACCAAGCTCTGGCATGGTGGCAAAGGAGCATGAGAGGTAGGATTGAAGTGCAGTGTCATAGCTCAGTTGGTGGTACAGCAGGTCTGGATGTCCTGGGGGCAGCAGATCTGTTCAAAACGGGGTGTCTGTGGGGCCAGTGCTGGACTTGCCTGAGAGACTTCCTGGCACTAGGAACATCAGTGCCCAGAGATGACAAATCACTACCAGGGGGAGACAACATGCAGAGAAATGAGCCATCTGAGGTACACACGTGCACCTGATGTTGACCAATGGATGGAGAAGCTGATGTGAAGGTTGAGTGCCTGGTTGTGGGGAGGCACCTATGGCTAATGGATTGTTGTGTTCTCCCCGGACTGATGATGCAGTCCTTTCCTTAAATATAATTTTCTTTGTTTTAAACAGAGAAGTGCTGTTCAGCAAGAGTACCACAGTGAAAATGCACACCTTCATATCTGAGCACAGCTCCATCACTGCTGTCCACACCTTGCAGGAGGGTTTTGTAGGTAAAATTCAAGGAAGGTTGAGTAAAGACAAATGAGGTTATGTAAGGTCAAATTAAGAAGTTCAAGTTTAAAAAAAAATAATAAATATATCCACATGCTCAAATAGATATTGCCTTAGAACAGCTTGGGTTTTTTTCATGAAAATTTTCTACCCCTTTCCTGAACCTCTTAGGATTTAGTTTGCAACCTGACCGTACTTTAAATGGGAAAAATTTCACGATGATAGGCCAGCAGAAAGACAAAGAGAAAGTTTCAGATTTACGACACTGTCTTCATCCTGTTGTGCTTAGGGCTTGATTAGGTCACCAGGATGTAGGTTTCTAAGGCCATTCGAGAAGCCCTGAGCCATTTGAGAAGTCCTGCACAGCATTTCAGAAGAGCTGGGGTTTCCACCAGACCCTGCATCATCCTTGCCAAGTTTGTGTAAAGTGTGAGGCTCCAACGGTGTATTCCCTACCACAAACACATATCCTGCAACTGAATCCCTCCTTATTTTTCTGGAAGAAAGTCACAAATTTCACTGAGGCAAACTTCAAATATGTTGTCCCAGCTGTTGCTGGAACCGAGCCTGTTTCCATGCCCTGTTAAACACAGTTCCATCTAAGTCTTTGCACATCTTCAGGCAGGGTTATATTTTATTTATAGGTCATCATGATAATTTCTATATGTTTTCGTTTGTAGCACCCAGGGAGCCTCAGCTTATGAATGCCTTTGTCATTTTTCAAACTCCTGGGAGTAAGTGCATAAGGATTTAATACAGAAGTTTCCCTGAGTCTAAGTTGATGCACAGGTTTACCCTTTGAATAGGCTGAACATTCAAAATGTATATTGGTAGGGGCTTTAGTGCTGGGAACACTACTGCCAGCTTCTCCTCTAGCTCCTCCTGACTCACATAAAATTTCATCCCCCTAATTTGCCAGTACTTACTCATCATGGAGGACTCTCAGTGAAGCATAGGCTCTGAAATCAAATATGCACTACAGTGTTAGACAGAGTAAGGCCTGTATGCCCTTAAAATCTGGATTAAAATTCTGTTAGTGTTCTTTCTCATTCAGGACCTACAATACCATACATGTATAAGTACTTACTCTAGCTGCTGCTTATGTTTTGGCCACTTTTCTTGCTGGTAAAGTACCTTGTGATTTTCTCAGACCTGGAGTATCTCGTGGGATGTATTGGTTTAACAAAAAATGACAGGCAGATTTTCCAAGTCCCATGTAAACCTGAGACCTTTCTGTCTCTGCTATTAAACTGGTCATTTGTTCCCGTGAGGGAATTGACTCCAACGCTCGGCATCTCACAGTCAGGGTGTGGTGGTCCCAACCATCACGTGTTTTGTCATTATGGTGAGAATCTTTTCTCATAAATGGAAGATTATTTGGAAACTATTTATTTTTTATGTCCTCTATGTGCTAGTACTTTACTGGACAAGTCCTGTCCCTATGACAGACATATTTTTCTCCTCTCTCTCACCGGCTCTCTGCTGGTGTGCCAGTGATTCTTCTTCTGTTCCATGTTATCTTCTGGTAGAAACACAACTGAAGGTTCACGTTTCCTCCCTATCCAGGATCAGTGACTTTCCACGAATTCCAATGTACCTGGATGAACTCACCAGTAAAGGCTATGTGTTTGCAGGGAACTGCAGCAGTCATCTTTGGTAAAAAGGGGGATTTTGCATTCCTGCAAACATGGACTATTTATGAATGTATGACTTGCAATTTGTGCTCAAAATGAACCAGAGCAAAGTCTGCAGAATGGTGTGAGGACAGGAGTCACAAAGCTTCACATATCTTTATCAGAGGATAGAGCAGGAGAAATTAAGTGGATTAAGACTTGTTTTGTGTAATAACTTCTGTTTCTGGTCAGTGGTAGGTTTCACACAAAACTAATGCACTAAGACTGGAGAAGGTGTCAAAGATGCCTGGAGAGCAATGGAAAAGGTGGGATCAATAGTCAACTTAAAACTGTAATCAGTTTGTCCTTTCTTGGTGTCCTCGAGGCTTCCACACTTATCAGCAGCTCAACATGTGTATATTCTTGAGAGATATTTCTTACGTCACCTCAGAGGGTTTTTTTTCAGCTTTGGTTTGGCACCTTTCATCACCCTTTATTTTAAGGTAATCAACCCAAGGCAAATTGACCACTTCCCGAGAGACAGAAACTCTGGCGAGGTTTGCAGATAGAATATAAATGCTCACGACATGCCAGTCTCTCTAATACAGTAATAACACTTATAATGTCCAGGACGCAGCCCTGCTTGCATCAAAATCCTGTCAGTTAAACAAATAAAGTGAAACCCTAGGAGGGAGAGTTGGAGATATTAACTGCTGTGGGATGTAGTTAATGAGTCATTTGACAAGGAGAAAATCGCGGTCATGAAAGTGTACAAATAGAATAGAAACAGAATTAACACCACAAAAAAAGAGTTCATCCACATACATTAGAGGTTTATTTCATCCAGAAGTTTGTTGACTTTTTGTGGGATCTACCCCCAACCAGCTACTGAAGATTTTCCAAGCAGGATCAGTGAGATTAATCAAAGCATTGAAACTTTGAAGTGTGGCTAGGCTGCCGGGTAAAAGTATGCAAAATATGTCTAAGGCTTCATTAAAAAGTGTCTGCATGACATCTTCCATAAGATATGCAACAGTCTGGCAGCGTTGGCTCATTAAGAAAAAAAACAAACCTGTAAATGGTGACTCACCAAAGAGTTGCTGTTGTGCCACATCACAGATGGACACAGGGGCGTTTAGCTTGTGCCTGTTGTTGCGATCCTAAGCATGAAAATCTCCTGCACAGGAACCAGTTTTGCTTAATGCAAACTACATCTTGGCTACGTCTGACACTTTTGCTTATTCAGCCCCTGTTGTCCACCCAGGTGGCCTTCATGGTACGTAATTATCTTGACTATGATTAGAAAGTTGTGCAACAGGACAGGGGAATTGTCCCAGGGTGATGGAAAGAGGACTGCATGGCTCAAGGGACCTTTTTTTAATTTTCTGCCTCCTGTGACAGTCTTTTCTGGAAAGAAAAGGTGAAAAATTAGAGTATTCTAAAGGTATTGAAATCAGACACTTTGGAAGGAATTCCTTTTTTCTAATCTCTATCAGTAACATTCAGGTTAAATCTACCCTACCTTTTATTTTAAAGAATCCAAAGAGTTGTCTTGTTATTTCCAATCACAGAGTATTCAGAGCCTGTACTTGCTCTTACTGCCAGGGCATATAAAATGCAGAATTGCTGGAGGTGATCATGACCAGCAAAGACCATGATGTCAAGAAAATACAAATGATACACAACTTCACGGTGTCTCCCAGTGCACATAGTTAGAAGGCAAAAGTATTTCTCTGTTTTCATGACCGCTGGAGTTTTTTGCCTATTTCCAGTTCTTTAACGAAAACCAAAATATCCACAGATCAATTTTCAAAGCTGGCTGACAATTTAGGTGACACGTTACACTGACCTCTTTTTTCCAGATAATTGCCATGAATCTCTTTAGTCTTTTTTTTTTTCTTCAGGACAAGAGAAAAACCTCTCCCATTATCTGTTTCACAGTCACTTTACCTCTAGGCTCTGGAAAAACACTCGTGCAGATGTATCAGGGAGATAAGATCCAACTAGTCCTTCAAACTGAAGGCAGAATAAGCACTTCCTGCAGCAGGGGCTGCTTGATCTGTTTTATCTAAACATGAGTTTCAATAACGATTTCATATTATTAAATACAAAACAAAAACCAGTATGTATCCAGGGTACACAAGGTATTCCCGAAGATGTTATCTGTACCTTGAATTTGCTGACCTGAAAGTATTTTCTTGTTCTTCCTCTGTCATTTTCTCTGCACTTTACCCCTGTCATTCTTCCACCTACCTTCATCTTCCCAAGGAAAATAAGCCTGTAACCTTGTCCTAAGCAACCAGTATGAAAAACTGATTTTTGGCGAATGAACTGTGATTGGTCGTTCGGGGTGGATGTTTTCTGTACTTTGGTCACACAAATCTACATTGTTAGAAGGAAAGTCTCAAGAAGAATGGAAGTTTTAATTTTCCTAAAGATGAAATAAGAAAATAAATAGATGAGCAGAAATGAGTTTCAAGAAACCTTGGGTTTTTAGGACCAAAACATCACAGTGTGAAACATCATTCTTAACAAACAGGCCACTAGAAGGAAAACTGTCTGGGTGCATGCAAAGTAAGGTTTTCATTTTGATTTGTTCATACCAGCTGAGCCTGCATGAGTAGAAGGTTTAATCACATCATATCACATAACAAGTGGTGTTCCCCAGGAGTCAGTACTGGGTCCAGTCCTCTTCAATATATTCATCGATGACATGGATGATGGGATGGAATGTACCCTCAGCAAGTTTGCTGATGATATAAAACTGTGAGGGTTCGTTGACACGGTGGAGGGCTGTGCTGCCATCCAGCGAGACCTGGACAGACAGGCTGGAGAGTTGGGCAGAGAGGAACCAGATGAAATTCGATAAAGACCAGTGTAGGGTGCTGCACCTGGGGAGAAATAACCCCTGCACCAGTACATGTTGGGGGCTGACCTGCTGGAGAGCAGCTCTGAGGAGAAAGACCTAGGAGTCCTGGATCTGATCAATGCTTATACATACTTAAAGGGAGGGTGTCAAGAGGACGGGGCCAGTCTATTTTCAGTGGTGCCCAGGGATAAGACAAGAGGAAATGGGCACAAATTTGAATGTAAGAAGTTCTACCTAAACATGAGGAGGAACTTCTTTACTTTGAGGGTGGCAGAGCCCTGGAACAGGCTGCTGAGGGAAGTGGTGGAGTCTTCTTCTGTGGAGATAATCAAAACCCGCCTGGACACACTCCTGTGCAACCTGCTCTGGGTGGACCTGCTCTGGCAGGGGGCTGGACTAGACAATCCCCAGAGGTCCCTTCCATCCCCATATCATTCTGTTATTCTGTGATTCTTAAAATACTGTAGGAAAAATAATGCAGCAAATAGCTGCCACCAGAAAGGAGTTTAGTGGTACAAAGATGAAAGAAGCAGGCTTTGAGGAGCGTAAGGGAACATGCTTTGAGTGTTTCAGAGTCAAGGAAGACTGCAGTTCTTCTTATTCTCTGGTTCTTATTTACATGTATATATTTGGAAAATAAGATAATGCATAGATAACACATAGATAATGTATGGCATATGCCTAACTCTGCAGTGCATTATTTGCTTTTAGTTGGTGTGGAAAACCAGGTTCCCTGTTAAAAGAAAGACAAGCTCCTTCACCAGCACGTGCAAAAAAGCCTTATTTTTGTTTTCAGTGATATTATCACCAAGATCTCATACTGGATTATTAAAGGAATACTTCAAAAGAAGTAAGTCATGTTTGATATTTTTATTTATTTATTATGCTGTAGTTTCTCTACCATACTTTAGAGTATTGTATCACATTAAGTTCACAGGCAGTATGCTCAGAGAAAGAGCATATCAAAGAAAGAGGAAGAAAAAAATTGACTTGAAGAAACTAAGTTTCAGCTTCTTGCAGAGCCTTATTTGCTGGTTTACATAATGGTTTCAAAAGTCAACCTGTTAAGTTGTAAAGCACAGCATTCTGTACTTTCTTTATCTTTAGGAAAAATTAATGATGGAGACAGACACATTAGAGGAAGCCATAGTGCAGTGATGTGACCACATATTTAAAAAATGATGAATAGGGGTGTAGGAGCCATGACATACAGCTCAAATTTAGTTTGAATGGGCACCACTATGTCGAGCAGACTATTATAGTAAGCCCATGTTTGCACAGTTTTGGCTGACAGTGCAGAAACAGGAATATAGTGATATCTGTGACACCTTGAATAGTCCCAAAATATAAATTTTCAGTTAAATGTGGGATGAAATGTACACTGCTGGATGTAGGCAAACATTTTTATGGTTGTATACACTGACTTCCCTTTCCTGTGGTCTGAAAGAAAGTAAGAAGCATGAACTTAGCAGCAAGTGGTGGCGACGCAGAGGTATTCCACATGACATTTGGCTTAGCAAAGCTCAGCCACATTGGAAAGATGGGACTTCCAGCACTGCATGCCTCAATACTCTGCTTTTTATCACTTTGGAGCTCCATGCTCATTTTACTGTTACTGGTAATGGTGGCAATGTGGTTCAAAGGCTATCACAAACATGCCAAAGTATCCAAGAAGGTTCAGCTGGATGGATCGTTCAAGTGGCTGAGATTTCTCGTGGATCCTTTATCTCTCTTTACAAAAGAGATTTCAAATGGGCAATTAAAAATCCCAGCCGTACACCTGTTTTCACCACTGATGCAGGGAAATGGATGCATTTGTATTTTTAATTTAGCTGTGAGGATAGTACAGTGTAAGATACCAGTAAGACCAGTTCCACAGGAGTGAGAACATCTGTTGACATTTTTCAGATGACAGAGATGCAATATTCTCCATGGAGGTGAAACTAGATTTGCTTTATAGGGCCCTGAAACTCCTATATGAAAAGAAATGTCGTCGTGAGCGATTATTAATATATAATTGAATGTCAGAATACATCTATCTTGTTCATCATTTTCCCTTCATTTCAAGGTTTAATTTGGGTGCCTCAGAAAACAAGGAGCAGAGCTGTTTTCTACACAGAAGACAGAGATATCACAAGGCTGGTTTTGATCTAGTCCTGGCAACGTTAGTCAGAAAACAAAATCCAAAATATCTTTTTCCTGAAGTATTATTTACAAAGCTGGGCATATATTCCACCCAGAGGACAGATGAAAAAAAAGAGAGAGGGAGAGATTGTGAAAGAAATCGAGACATTTAAATCAACCAGAAACACAAGACTTTGAAGAGCTATCCTGCCAGTGAAATGAGCATGCTGAAAACAAGGAAGATTTCTTGTACTGTATTCTCATCTGAGCTGTACAACGCAGCTGGGACAAGAAGGTGACACCAGCACTAAATTAATATCTTGGGAAGGCTTCAGTAGGGTTCCTACTGGTTATCTGGACTACAAAGCAGCATTCAAGACCATAGACAGGTCCCAGAGAGCTGCTCAGGGAGGTGGTTGCTCTCCCAAGACAACCAGATGTTTGCAAAATTCCCCCACTGGTCACTGAAGAGTTATGCTTCACAGCCTGAAATACAGAAAATGTTTGTGTAATATTGCAATAACATTCATGTCCTGTGCTCCTAGGAAAAAATGTTTAAAGACCAAAGCGATTTTTATTCAGGAAGATAATCTTTTTCTATGCTCCATCAAAGCTCTGGGCATCCCTGAGGAAGGAGGAAGGGCAGCAGGGAAAGGGAAAATGGAGAAACACTGTCTTTCAGATGCAGCTGTGGACCATAGTGCCTGAACTGCCAGGCAAGTGAAAGGAGATTCATTCAGCAGGATATTTATGTTTCACACCCTCATTTTTATAATTAGATATTAAAGCACACAGTTTCATGAGCAGGGAAAGTACTGAGGTATCATTTCCAAAGGATCTTTGCCATGTAATGTCTTAGGACATTAATAGGATCCCTCACCTTTATCTAACAGTCAGGAACCTTATGGGAACCTAATACGTTTGACACATCAGCCTAGCTAGCAAGCTTGGTTGAAATTAGCCAAGATGTTCAAAAGTTATTTAGAGGGGAATAAAATGGAGAACTGATCAGGAGACAACTAAAGGGAAATATGCATGTCCTCTTTGATAAGAATTAAATAAACATTTGTTCTTGAGGCAAACAGATTAAAATAATTAAGACCTGAAAGCTATCAACTACTGTTCCATCACCTCTGGTACTTGGATCACATTCTCTATAGGAAGCTGAAGAGGAGATGACATACTTGGACATAGTTTCTTCAGATCAGTTCAGGAGTGTTAGTGCAGTGCCAGTCGTCGTCTCCTCATTCCAACTGTAAGTGGAGGACTTCATCACTGCTGCTTGGGAGTTCAGTTTTTGCTTTCTCCTTCTCCTCGTTTTTTTTTTTCTCCCACCCCCCAATCTCCCTGTCTCATTTATGTGCTGGATTTGCTACAACACAAAAACTTACTGCCCCTGTAATTCTAACATGGCAAACCCGGATGACAGCCACGGGGAAGAGAAATATCCCAGATTTCAGAGCAGAAGGTGGAGAAGCTCATTCACGTACATATCTGCAACTGAGATTAACTACTTGTTTCAACTGTGCAAACTCAGGGAAAAGTTAATACTAATACATGACGACTTTTAGATGCTTATTTTTCATCCACAAATCCCAAGGCACCTTGCACTTCATAATTATTCCTAGTTTTAGAGAGGATACAGAGAGAGAAAGTCAAAGTAATTCTTAAAGACAATCTACCCAGCAAGAAGTAGGACTAGGCAGAGACCTTGTCACCCATCTCTGCCCATAAATCTGTGTCCTAGATTACAATAAAAAACTGACAATTTTTGCCCCTTTGCTGTAAGGTTATTGCACTGCATGAAGGCAGTGATTGAAGCCTGAATATCAGTTTCATACAGAAAAGGTTCGTCAAGAATGTAAACTTTTATTTTTCCCTGTGCTTTTTCTCTTTTTTTCAGTAAGCAGGTTATTTTAATATGATTTTATTAAAAAAAAAAACTCCTAACACCAAGGGGGGAAAAATCATGTCAGTTCTAAATGTCATCTGTTTCAAAAGAAGCACCGTGGTGGTAGTTATATGGACACCCAGAAGGTCATGAACAGATGAGCACTCATTTAAAATATGTATCTGGCTGTGGTTTGCTGTGCTTTAACTGAGAGTGGAACCTGGCCTCATTCATTAGAGCATTTTGGAGGAAAGCTGAAATAAGCTTTTTTTATTCCTCAGCTAGACTGTAGGAGAGCACAGGCTTGGTTCTTGCTACAGCACCTGGGATGCTCAGCACTCAAGTGGCCAATAAACAAAACACTAACACTTCAGATTCCGCGTTGTCCTGCTGACATCAGCAGGGCCTCTCACACGGCCAAGTGAAGTATGTCTTTCACTGCTGCTGTGTTACGATCAAAGCACCTTGAATGACCATTTGGCAGAAGCTGTAAAATGACAGCAGAACTTGGGTTTTGCTTGGGATTGTTTGGTTGTTTTTTTTATTCGTGAGTGAAATTTTGGGTAGTTCGCATGTGAACTAGTGACCAGCTGATCAAAAAGCTACTCCAGACCACCCGTGAAAAATCACTCATCTTTCTTTTTGCACAAATTCACCCTTGTATCTACCATACACATATTTTGTAGTTCAAATTTGGGTGTGTATATACATGTTGATAGATGACTCAGATTATAAATTAAAGCAGGAAACTAGAATCTTATATAAACACATACACACACATACATTTCCCCCTAAATATTAGATATCTATATCTTTCTAACTATTTCATAGAATATATGCGTATAAAATATACTTTATATGTCTGTAGCTTTGTGTGCAGGGTATAAATACATATTGTAGATAAATGATTTATTATAGAAATATCAACGTTTCTAGATTACACTGCATAGGAGATGAGCTGTCATTAGGAGGAAAAAAAAAAAGGATACAGAGCTTTCCAACAAAAGAAGAGAATGAGGCTGCCAGAGTGTTGCAGTGGTTTGGGTGGTTTTGTGTGCATGCAAGTGCTTGTGTGTATGTCTCTGTGTGTGTGTGTGTGTGTGTGTGTCTTTTTTTTCCCTTAGCATCCATCCCTGCCAATCTTTGCACTGCCAGTAGGGAAAATCATATCCATGGCAACCAACTGCACCATTCCTACCCACATCAATGACGCCTCCAATCTAAACTGTCAAATATTCTATGCACATCATGTAAAATAGGTCTCTTTTCCTTATACCTCTGTGCATCTAGTTTCCGTGGCTACATGTTTATGCAAATGAGAATTGTCCTTTTCCTCTCAGGTTGATTGAACACTGAATTTGTTTTGCACCTTGGCAATGCAAAGCCATGCTGTCTTGCCACCTGGTATACCACATAATTGCAAAAGCTATATTATAATGATAACTCTTCTTAAATTAGTCTGATAATACCAGATACCTGGCTTGTGAGGAAGACTTGGAGTGTGTTTTAAAAGAACAACATTAATATGGGGCTGAGATATGCGAATAATGTTTAATTGGCTCTCTAGAGTGTACTAATTTTCAGGACTGGAAAGCTAGTGTTTGATTTGTTCTTTACAGTTAGTGAAAAGCAGAAAAAGTCCTTCATAAATCCTGAATAACAAATTAGCCACCATTTTTTGTACAAAGACATCAGATTCTAAGGATTACCCTTTTCCTACTTGCCAGGGAAAAAAAAAAAGAAGCCCATCAAACACTCTAGGTTTCTGACCCACGTTTTAATGGACATATGGTCAAATCCTCTTTCTTTGGTCTCCTTTAAACTGTGATTCCTACAATAACCTACAAACAACCAACAATAGCCCAACAATTCCCACTGCAATGCTGACCAGATGTGCCAAGGTGCCTCACACAGAACCTGAATGTTCTCAGCAGATGGGGCGCTGAGTCCCTCCATCACGTCCCCACTTGTGGGTGCCAATTTTGGAGCCGAAGATGCTTCCAGTCTCACCCACTGGAACCCACAGCGGGCTCTGGAGAGGCACAAGGCTTCTACTTTTGCTTTTTATGCATAGAAAGGTCTGGATGTCAGGACCCTGACAGTGTCACCTGGCAAATAAAAACTGCTGCACAAAAGATACAGCATTAAAAAGGATGTTCTTTTGAAGCAGTGGCATTTTTCTTTGGTGTGCAAGAATAATTTGATGCCTAAGACTTTCTTGTAGGCCATGGACTGTGGGAAGTGGGAAGTGGTTGCCTAAGTCTGTGACCCAGCAGTGTAGTCATCAAAAGCAAAATTGTTCCTGTTGAGAAAAACAACCCCAAAACGTAACTAAAGAAAGGGGGTTTCCTGTTGGCACAAATGTTCTCATTTGGATATTGGTGCACAAGTGTGCTTACCTTTCACAAAGTTTCAGCTAACCAAAGGCAAAAGAGTTATTTGAAAAACAGTGTGCTCGCAATGTAAATTGCGTATCTTTCTTTGAATACCAGTCCTCATATCACTTTATCCTACCTTAACTAGTGAAGTGTAATACACACAGTGCTGTACATGCAGCATATTATGCCTGTAAATGCAGTATAAACTGTACTGGTCAACTGAGCACCGGCGCTATATCCCCCTCTGTGGAATTAAAAAGCTCATGAAAACACCATTCCAGTGACAGCACTGTGTCTGGGATGGTTGTCTCCAAAGGCATTTGCTGAGAGGAACAATTTTAGCACCAATTTCCAAAACACTTCCTTGTCTCTTTTGAAGGGAGCTTGAGGAACACGTGAAAGGTCACTGCACGTATTAAAAACCAGGATTTCCCCCTTGCCAAAGGGAACTCGGGGATGTGAGAGATGAGATGGCTTCCCCATCTATCCACTTCTTCCTAAATTTGAAGACATCTATGCCTAGGGCCACCTGTTAGATCAAGCTCACTGTCTACACAGATAGTAAACTTCTTTCGTATCTGCTTTAGTTTTTTCCCTCAGTCACTGACTTGTTAAGATTTTAGACAACCATATCCAAAACTGAAGTTCTAGCGTGACCAGCAGAAGTAGGGAGGTGATTGTCCCCCTGTACTCAGCACTGGTGAGGCGACACCTCGAGTATTGTGTCCAGTTTTGGGCATCTCAATACAAGAGAGATATCGAGGTGCTGGAGCGAGTGCAGAGGAGGGCAACGAAACTGGTGAAGGGCCTGGAGAATAAATCACATGAAGAGAGGCTGAAGGAGGTGGGACTGTTTAGCATGAGGAAGAGGAGGCTGAGGGGAGACCTCATCACTCTCTACAACTACTTGAAAGGACACTGTAGAGAGGTTGGTGCTGGTCTCTTCTCACAGGTAATTAATGATAGAACGAGAGGGAATGGCTTCAAGCTCCAACAGGGTAGGTTTAGACTGAATATTAGGAAAGAATTCTTCACAGAAAGAGTGGTTGGGCATTGGAATAGGCTGTCCAGGGAGGGGGTTGAGTCCCCATCCCTGGATGTGTTTAAGAGACGATTAGATGTGGTTCTGAGGGATATGGTGTAGGGGAGGACTTTGTAGAGTAGGGTAGATGGTTGGACTCGATGATCCCAAGGGTCTCTTCCAACCTAGATGATTCTATGATTCTATGATTCTATGAATATGCTCTGTTGGATATTCCAGACTAGGAACATCTTTAATCACAGAATCACAGAATGACCCCACTCTCTCAGCCTGTCTTCATAGCAGAGGTGCTCTCATCACCTTTGTGGCCCTGCTCTGGACTTGGTTCAGTAGGTTCACGTCCTTCTGATGTTGGGGGCCCTAGAATTGGATGCAGTACTCCAGGTGGGGTCTCATGAGAGAGGAGAAGAGGGGCATAATCCCCTCTCTTGCCCTGCTGGCCATGTTTCTTTTGATGCAGCCCAGGATGCGGTTGGCTTTCAGGGCTGCCAGTGTGCACTGCTGACTCATGTTGAGCATCTCATCCACCAAGGCTCCCAAGTCCTTCTCTTCAGGGATGATCTCAATCTATTCTCCGCCCAACCTGCATTTGTGCTTGGGATTGCCCAGATGTGTGGATGCATTACAATACCATTTAACTGTATCAAAGGCAAACAAGGGACTTGACCAATATCGTGCACTTTTACAAGGGAAAGTTTTGCAACTCTAAGATTTCTATAATTTTTGGCTTGGGAGGAAGAGGATTTATCAATAATTTGTTATGAAAACACTTTAGTCTAGTTTTACACTTGCAAATAGATTTTAAAATATGGAGTGCAGAGGATACTTGTCCCAGGAAAAATTAAGAGTAAAAGCACATAAGTATAAATACCCTACGTGCAACCTCATGAAATTGGCTGCAGCCACTGAAGTGGAACGCTTTGCAAAGCAAATAGGCTTTTCAGGGTCTTTACAAAGAGTTAGGGGGAAGGGTATCACTCTGCCAAGTTTTCCAGGTATACAAAGAAGACAGATTTATTTTACCCAAGGTTACCAGCATTAACAAGCATTTTTGTCTTTCTTGCCATTAATGGTCCTACAGCATCCTTTTTCAGAGTTATTCATTCTGACATGCAAGGCAGTGAGCAGTACAGATTCAAAGTGCAAATCAAAAGGGTATACATAAGAATAAAACTGCAGCTGCCTTTGCTGTTACCCACCTGGCAAATCTTTCCTGAGCTATTGCTCTCATCACCAAAGACACACTTTCATACATCACGGCGCCTTACTACTTAGGTCTCTTTGATTACCACTTCTGTTCAAACAAGAGGTGTGTGTGGCTCAGTAAAAATAGCCTGCAGTAGAGTGATTGGAAAGGAAGTCTTTTTGCTTATAAATATACCATATCTGCATACACATTTTTGAAACTGCAGTCCAAATGAACAGGATCATATAATACTCTCAAAGAGCGGACACAAGCTTTAATCACTGGAACCTGGGAGAGGACACCAGACTAGTGTTCTTTGCTGAAATGGATTTTTAAAAATATCTCTAAAGATAAAAGGAAAAGAACCTACATGATATTTTTATTGCTGTGACAGTCAGGAGTGAGGAAGGTATATTAATAAGATATGATAATGGCTAATAATAGAGTCCCTGGTCTCTGTCCTTTGTCACCAGAGGAAGAGTCCTCATGAAAACTGATGATGTCATACTGCTGTGAAATTTATGAGATCAAATGTGTTCTCATATTTAGTAAGGCAAATGTAATCATGCATACAGGGCAAAATCAGGAGCCAATTTTGTACATGAGTATTGAGTTTAAGACCCAGATGCTAGTATTAAACAGAAAAATGCTCAGGACTGCTTTTTCCACCTTCAGCACCAGTGCTCTCAGAAGACAACAGGAAGATGTCTTCCAACCATAACCATCCTAAGAAACATCATTCAAATTATTATTTGTTCATGAGAAAGAGATTGCAACCTGCCTGGTCTGCGAGTCTGTGTATACTGAACTGTGCAAAATATAGTCGGAGCTCTGACAAATGTCCTCATTCATCAAACAGTCTCTTCTCAGATGCTGTTGCTCCACTGAAGCTTCACCAATAGTTTCTCTGATATCAAATGATGTTCTAGCATAAAGCTAAAGATGCCATCAGTCCGGCTTTAAATAAGAGACAACAAAAGTGTCACCATGGTACACAGCTTCACACTTCAAATGAAATAAAGGACTATCTATATTTCTTTAACAACAACATATAATTTGCACCCAGGGAAGATGAAAATGACATTTAAATAAGTCTAAATCCATACTCTAGAGCTACACCTGTAAATCAAGACATCACTAAGTGCCATGTTTCTTGTTTTGAATGAATTTACGTATGCATTAATATCCCAACATGTAGCCATGCCAGGTTTATTATCATCATCATTACAGCTTTTGACTCATTTTTGTCCTACTGTGGACCTCAGCCCATTCTTAATAAGTCTGTTTACAGAAAGTATGTTCACATTTAAATGATGCAGTAGGCAGAGCCAAAGCGATTTCCTGTAACTCCGTAAAGTCTTTATGGTCTCAGGGAACTGTCTGCAGTATGTCCAGCATATTTCAGGAAGATGTCAAATGCCTTTTCTTTCATAGCTTGAATGGAGCGCTTCCACTGGCCGAGTCAATATCAAAGGAATTATGACTTCCAACACATGAACATACACCCCTCATTAATACAATGGATTGTACGTTAAGGATGCCAAAAGCCAAATTCCTTGATTACCTCTTGACAATTTTTACATTGTCTGTTCCAAATCTGAAATTGCAAGGTTGCTTACAACTGCAACAAAAATATTCTCCTTTACATACACATTCATACACTTTACACTGTTATATTGGCATAAATTCTAGATAATACCACTCATTTTCTTCGTGATAGTGGCAATTTATCAACACGCAAGCCAATTCAGATTTGACCTAAATAGTCACTTTGACCTGGAAACCTTCTTTTTCTTTCAGGTTGTTATGTGGTCTGGATTGCAGTAGACAGTCTGAGACTGAGGAACTAGGGAAATCAAACCAAGAGGCATAATCAATACGTAAACACACACAAAATGAGATCAATCTACGGCATATTGTTAGTTCAATTCATTTGGCAAGAGTCTTCCAATCACCTGTGGTATTTGTCAGTTTCTACAGAGTTGTTATTGATGTCTTTATTGTTTGCTTAATTGAAGTTAGACTCTGTTATTAGCCGCTCCATCTTGTGTCATTCAGAACTTTCAAATGAATTTGTCTTTGGTGTGAATAATGATATTCCCCCTCTTTGAGGCAGATTGAATAGCAATCAAGTGAATCTTTTAAAACAGTATAATGCTTTGAAGAACCAACGTCCTCTTCCCATTATCAACTTTCCTATTATTCCCAATTCAGACAAACTGCCATTTTCTAGACCAACTCATAGAGTTCCTAGTACGCACAGTAGATAAACATGGTGCTTGTGGGAATCTGATGAGATAAAACTGGGGGACAGAAGAGGCTGCAAAATCCACAAATCACAGAAAATACTTTATGTTTTCCAACCAGCTACACTTATTACTGGTTTTGGCACCTTAATGAAAGACGGTATAAATTCATACTGGACTGGATTGATGATTGTTGAATGACCATTATTACATAAGCCTTATCCTTCAACATTGGCAAAACCTTAGCTGACAATGTTGTTTAAGCTCACATACAGCAGGAATATTCATCAGTTAGCCGCAGACTTTTATTCCAGGATGTCCATGTCTAGGTACAATATTCAGAGAATTGCAACACAGGCAACAACAATCCTTCAGCAGTCCATTTCTCATTTAGAAAAATCAAACCAACAGTTGAGAGTAGTTCTTAATGACCAACGTCAGCAGCTTCTCTCTCATTATTGCCGACGCGCTAGCTCTTTTCACCGTAACAGTCATCCATCTAAAGCATCACTGGTATCTCTTATTTCATTTTGTGTTCCTTATCCCAAATACTTTCAAATTTTTATGCACTAGCACGAAATCCTGAGGATGTTCGCAAATCAAACCTTTATTTTCTTCTTTCTCATGTTTAGTAACAGTATATTCAGTTCACCCTTACTCTCATCAAACCTATTTTGTTGTTTCTTTTTTCTTTCACCTGCAGTGTTCTTTCTAAGAGTATAAATAGCCCAAAATCGTATGATTTATTGGTTCAAAACTGCATACTTTTTCTAAGTGTTGTTCCACCTGCTATTTAATAATCTGCAAGATTTCCAGCTCTTCATGACTTTCAAATTAGCTATGCCTCTTTTTCCTGTTCTCATAAGTTAGGACATATTTATAAATTCAGTTCATCTACTCAGCCATTTTACAATTCATCACTGATTTCCCTATTCTACCTCATTTATTAATAGATCTATTTATCTAGTGTTTGTACTGATATGTTTGAAACCTCTTTGTAATTCCCATAGAGCATTGCATTATTCTGACAACTGACTTTATAAGTGGAATATGGGGTCTATGTGCATGCTCACTAATTCTACATCAAATCTTAAGTAAAAAATCTGCCCAGCCTTATAGATGAAAATTGCCACTGCTCTGCCACAGGCTGCTGAGTTTTCAACATAAAATCAGCATTTCTATTTGCCACCGGGGCAAATGAAACATTGAAGCTTAGCTCACTCTGGTTTCCACAACCTCATGATGTAGCATCAATGTAAATTCATCTCATATTGAGTTAGAGATGGACATCCCACTGACTAATGTGTGTGAAAGTGTAAATCTAGTTTATGACATCTCAATTTTTGGAGACAGTGCTGAAAGAGAGGATACTCAATTTCAAGTTCTGGCTCCTAGGTGAACTTCTGAAGGTTAGAAAATTATTGTTCCACTTACATGAAAAACAAGTAAACCAGGAGTTAGTGAAACACAATAAATAAATTTCTTCTTAAAGCACTTCGTCTACACTGTTTCAGACAACTTCCTTCTACACACTATGAGTTTATTTTGCTTGTCTTTTTCTGTTATGTTGACCTTATGTTCACTTTTTGCATCTTTTTAAGACCGGCTCTGATTCCCTACCATTTTGTTAATGTGTTTCAGCATATTTAATCTAACTGACCCAAACACCAAAATCCCTAACAGCTCTTTCAAAGAAATACATTCAGTGCAGCCACATGCTCCAAAGACTTGTGTGGTGTCACCCAATGACACACATTAAAGCTCAGATTTTGCACTGAGCTGAGATCTTTGGGAAGACATTTCCGATCTTTATTACACAATTATAATTCCAATGAAATTAATTTTATCCTAGTGTAAGAGAAAGGGTTGAATCTTATCCTAAACTTCTAAAATCTTATTTAGCAACATAGACAATTTCTGAAATACAGATTTTTTGGTTATACACAATACTGTTGTCCTGAATCAGGACCCAAGTATTATAGACACCATTTAAATCACAAAGAACAACTATAAACACTCTTTAAAATGTATAATGGTAGGGATTTTCTTAATATTTGGATTGAAACCTTAAAATCCTAATATCCTACCTGATATTATGTATGAGTCAGAAATAAATTTTTAATTTGTTTTAAAGTCTGACCTGCAAAGCCAACAGCTTTGGCAATTGAAAATCTCATTAACTAGCCTTCCTTGCAGACCAAAAATGGATCCATCATGGAGCAGTCATGTTGTGCTAGTTCTTAGGAGGGTTTTTCCCCCATAATTTTTTAAAATTAATATAAGTTCTGGAGGAATGAGAGACTCTCAAACAAGTCTATTACCCTGTTACTGAAACCCAATTGAATGTGAACTCTCACAGATTATCAAAGAGTTTTATGAAATGCCACAAATCAGAATTCAAACACCAGAAAAAATAGGACACTTAATTAGTGGTAGAGAAAATATACTTTTTTCTACTGACTTAACAGCTCCCCACTTCAGCAGGCAACAGAACTAGTCAGTTTTGCAGATGATATTGATAAATAATTTAAGACTTTAACAATATAGGAAGGTTCAGTAAGATGAGACCTAGATGAGAAGAAGAGACAAGTTGGTGTCTCCAAGTGCTCCTTCACTCCTGTTTGAGGGACACTTCAGTTGGTACAACAGAGGCGAACTGAGCTGCTGTGAAAACTACACTGCCAGGGGAATTGTGCCAGACTCATCCTTTTCATTCTGCAGAATTTTGCTGGAAAATGATCACATTTGAACAAGATTACACAATACAGCTGTGTCACCACATCTTTGAATTCGCTTAAAAAGAAAAAAAAAAAAGGAGAGTTTTGAATCAGAAATTTTGCATATTTTTGATGTCCAATTAATTTCTATTCAGGAACTGGATTTGCCAGTGATGAACACTCAACAGAAACTCTTATTTCTCAGGAAAAAAAGCCCAGATGCCGAATAATTTAGAATGCTCAAATATAGAAGCAATTCCACCCCAACACACCAGAAAAGACTGAAACATGTTTATTTGGCTCTAATGTGGTTTGAAATAAAAATACCAAAAAGAAAAAGGAGAAGCAACTTTAAAAAAAATTCTTTTTCACACCACAAATATTTCCTTCATGGGGTACTACCAGGTGACAGAGGAACTTCTGTATGGGAGCACCCAGCCAAAAACTGGTTTCGGAGCACAGTAGGTGAGATGCAGAGAGTTGTCATCCAACCCAGCTTCACCTCTGCCTGGCCTCCTCTGTGCAGAGATAACTTGGTGGGAGCTGCAAAAAGGCTCAGCCCGGGGTTGTCTCAAGATTGCATCACGATAAGAACCAAAACTGACTGGAGCCTTAGCTTCTTTAACAAACAAAATGCCCTGAGTCCCATCCCACCACTACTCCCGTGACTTTGAGTGACATCACAAAATTGGCAACAGAGATTTAGCTATCACACTACTGGAGGTAAATATCCCAGATGGGGTAATCCACTCAGGCATAATCTTGCACCCCCACAGAATCAGGAAATATAAACTGCAAGGTTTGGGGACAAAAACAGGGAATCTTCCAACGATACAGCTGGCCTGTAGGAGATTCTTCCCCTCCTTGTCCAGGACACCGTACAGGGTAATTTCCCAGGGATTGAGTGACTTTAACTGACAGAAAGGGTAAGTGACTAAGAAACATACGTATGGTATATAGCATGCTATTAAGATTGTGATTGGTGCACTCTTTTAAGGTATTCATATCTAACGTGCTTGTGGTTTGTGTTGTTACTTGTCGGGATCATTTATAGGCTGCAATAGTGTATTCCGCCAATTGCTTTTAAATTGTAATAGTGTAATCGCCATTGTACACCTGGAACTTGCAAAAGTGATGTATTGGACCTGTGAGTGAAGTCCAAATAAATTGTTAATTTGAACCTCTCAGTGAAGTCCTTTTCCTCGTTTCGTCACAACTTCTGAGGGGGAAAGGACGAAGTGAAACTGTATGATGTTTAATTTTTAAACAGGACAAACATTTCAAAGTAGATCACAGAAATAGAATTCTGGGATTATTTGGCTAAGAAAGGAAGCTCCAGTCCTGCTGGTGTTAGATAGCATGTGCATTTCAGGGTGGCATTTCACCGTGGGTAAAAGTAATGGCAAGGAATTTTTGACAGAAGGAAGGTGAGAATTAAAAATACATATAGAAATTAACTGTGCATCTCTCTGTCTTTAGCTTTCAGGAATGGGAACAGACTATCCGCGTCACTTTCATGAGAGGTGATCAGAGCTGCATTGTCTCCCAATATTTTATCTGTGGCTCAGCACATGAGATAAAAAGGATCCCTAATCCAGAAGAGCTTACATATGAAACACTAGAATTTACAGTGTTACTCTGCCAGTGTTCTAACCAGGAAAATAAGGGGGCAAAAAGATGTCCTATGCTTTTTTAAAAGGAAAAATCTTCCTATGATCATTGTAAAACTTACTTGAGAAGTATTGGGATTGACTGACGTGTTTCACCTTTCTTTTCCTGTGAACAATATCCTTCACACATAATCTTACTCTCCATAGCAAAAGAATTAACACATTTGACCCCCTTTTTTTTTTTTCCACACAGTGGTGTGAATGTTTGCGCTCCAAAACGGACCCCAAAAAGGAGGTACTTGTATGTACAGGCTGGTAATAGTAATAGCAGTAAAATTATTACATTGCAAAGAACAGAGTTCAGACAACTTGTACTGATGTAAGAAAACAGAACAAAGTTTTCCAGGAGAGCAGCTGCACTAAAACAATAATTGCACTCCCAATAAACATTCAAGAAGAGTTTTGATCTCAGAAACTTTTAAAAAGTGAAAACCTAAAGTCTGAAAAATGTTCCTGAGATTATTCATGCAAATTGTTTGAAGAATTTGCCGCAGCCATCACAAACTTCTCTGTGTGGTTTTTTTTTTTCAGAAACACTTATTCAGTCACATTTTACTTGCATGACTATCTGCAAAAAGCAAGTTTCACACCCGTGTGCACAAATATTTGAAGAAAATGAATGGCAGATCCATAGCTGTGTATTCATGCAAGAAAAGTCCATGCAATAATCTAATCAGGCAATTTACACAATGCCATGAGACAAATCCACCCAATCACAAAGAACCTAAACATTAAACCATGAGTAGAAAGAGAGACCCATTTTTGAGCAAGTCCAGGGGAGATGGTAATAAACTTTGCCAAAACACTAGTGAGGATGTCACACCAAATCAAATTAAAAAAATAAGATGAAGATACTCCACAAGCAGCAAAAGGAACTAATTTCATTGAATAAAATATTTATTGTGAATTATTCACTCAGCATTAATATTTGGCTTATAATTGATACTGAATAATTCATTTCTTCAACCATGGAGAAATCCCTGAAATGCTTTATTTACATTTTTAAATATATCTTAAGTCTTAGTTTTATAACTATTTCATCATCTTGAGAGATCTAAATTATATTCTTTTTCCAGCAAATTTATTACAGGATTGCATCAGGAAGATTCCTCTCCTGCAACCAGGAGGTTCCCTCCAAGGACTAGGATGAGTCCATTTCCCTTGGCCAGTCTGTCTCAGCAGATTCAGAAAAAATACCTGATTTTCTGATCCCCCTCTTCTTACCCCCTGCTCTCTAATGCTTGCTTTCCTTTTTTTATGTTACATTATACAAATTAGGATGCTTTTTTTTGGTTTGGATTTTTTTTTTCCCAGCACTCCGTTCTTCCATATATTTTTGTGTCCTTAGACAAGTGATGCTGAATTTCTCATTATTTACCCTGCTCTTTGTTAGCCAGTGTTCGGATTGGGATAAATAATAAGCAATGTATTGGAAACTGGTTTTGCACAGAGTAAAAGAGAAAGCACAGGACATGTTCAATGAAATACTTGTGGCCATGATGATATCCCCCAAAAGTGAACAGAAATGAGCTTTTGTGTCATAGAGACACTGCTCTTCTTTCATCCACATGCTTATCTCTGTACAGGTAAATGGTTTTTGTATCTTTCTGAGCTTCTCAAAATTTCTCTTGTCTATACTGTCATGTCAGGACATCCATTTAATTGTACTAAACCTGTGCAGACCCAGGGAAAGCACAGTCCAGCACATACAGGTACGTTTGGAGCTGGGATTCTTCACAAAAACTGTCCATTTTTGGATTACAATGCCTAACTTTGGTATTTTTTACTTTTCCTCATAAACTGACAAAACTCACCACAAACTGGAAGCAACCAATTAATAGCTACAGGTGATGATTTTGATTTTTAGTGTTGGCCATTTTGGGCCTGTCTCTTCAACAATCAAACACAGTGAATATTAGGGAATGCCAAAGGGATAGCTACATCTTTTTGCTGATTTCCTCACCTACTTTCTGTGTGCTTTTGAGATGGAAAAGTAGGGACCTATTTTATGAAAAAACACAATAGGTTTGGGGCATAACGTGATGAGGGAGGAATTAGTAAAGGAAAATATACAGCAGTAAAACATTTCCCTCTGAGATGCCACTTTAATACTTTGGTGGCTGAGACTACCATCCCTTTTGTCTATATAAATATAAAATCTTAAAATTAACCAAGCTTATAAAGGAGGAAAAATCTTTGGATTCCTAATGCAAATGACTGGAAGCCAAATGCTGTATTTCTCTGTCTGCTAAAAAATACTCAGTTTTCTTGGGGAGAGCATTTCAATAGTCTGTTTCTAGTTTCCCTTGAAGACAGGACAAGTAATACGTTCTTTATGTGAATAATATCAGGTTCAATTCCTCAGTGTTTGTGACATGTTTAGATAATACAGTGATAAACCACACACAAAGATTCTTTTTATCAGATCAAGTTCTAACTTCAATTGAAGTTTGTTGTGATAAAGATGGAAATTGAATAAAAATATGACCTATTATAAATAACAATTCATTTAAACCTTTTATTTAGGTTTATTTAATATAGATTCCTCACATCTATGTGGTATGATCTCAGGAATGTCGGTTGGATTTTTTTTCTCTTCTTTTCTCTTCTCCTCCTCCTTTTTTCCATGCACAATGCCCAAATTAATGGAGCCTTGCATTATCCGGGGGTTATTATAATGCACTGACGTAATGAATAATCATTTATGAGCAAAAAAAAAAAAAAAAGACCAGGAATATCTGAGGGATGATGCTTGAAGTAGTCTGTCTAAATCATGCATGTGGATTATTTAAATATAGGTTTATAATATTTAAAAACCCTTTTGAATTGAAGGACATTAATTTCCCGTTGAAGATTACAGCTGACACTACTGTGCCACAGTTCAGCATATCAGATTGGGATTTCGGGTAAAAATAGAGTTTGGGGGAAGGACATTTGTCCCCCAATGGGGAATTCTGTTTTAAAAGGGATGCCATTAAATGTCCAAGATCAAGAGTAGAACTGATGCCCCCTTTGTCCACTACAAACCTGGGCCTGACCGGGTTGAAGACAATGTGAAACCGTGTGTGTCACAGATAAATGCTCGTTCCAGAGGCTCTCCCATCCTCTGACTCCCTTTCTCACAATCTAATGATCCTCTGAAGTGCACAAAAAGCTCTTTTGCCTTTGCTATGGAAGCGAAACCACCATGTTTCAAAGTCCTTGTTCTGAGCAGAGCAACTATTTCTGGTGTCCACACGTGTGAAGTGAATCCATCCCCTTCCCCAGGAGCCAGATTTCACCTCTCAGCAGCATCCTATGAAGAACATCTGGGAGACACAGGCACCTGGAGTACCACTGCCATAGCTGCTGGTGGTTTGTGAGAGGGAGAGCCCTTCAGCAGCAGGAAATGCAAGCTTTCTTTCACAGCAGATGTTGCTCTGCTTTGACAACATCTGCCTGAAGGTCAATGAGGCGCTTCCATTTATTTACAGTACAGCAAGTCACCCCTGTACCTACATAACAGCATTCACTGAGTGGTTTCAGCCAATCTTAAGAATTTTCCTGGAAAAAAACCCTCACACACTGAGTGAGAAAAGTTAAAAGTACCAGAGGGCTACAGCTCAGGAAAAACTTTGCTGCTGATTTCACTATTGCCCTGTCAAGACATTAATGGCAACGGCCATGTAGTAATTATTTCCTTTTTTATATAACCAGAAACTGTCTCACCAGTCAGTTCCCACATAAACATCTTCTGTGAAGGCATTGCTCTCAAGATAAGGTATACTCCTATGTTTGCCACAAGAAAGATCTCATCACAGGATCTCCCTTTACTCTTCTCATCAATCATTTTCTCCCTTTTGGTTTCTCCTCCTCCACACAGTTTTGCTTCGTCCAAATCAAATCACCTCTCATCCTCACCTCTCTTTTGGTTACCCCATCTCTCTGCTCCCCTTTACTGTCACATTTCTCAGGTTATTTAATCCCCAAAGCATAGAAAAGGGTAGGACCAAGCCCTAGAGTTTTCTCTTCAAAGCCTCCTGGCACAAAACCTGTGCTCCTTTGAATAAAGCAAATAAAGTCTCCACAGGAACTCTATCAATTTTTTAAATAAGTGGCACAAACCAATTCGAGAAATGCCTAAATCACACTTCCAAATGACAGAAATACTCAAAATGTTTTATAATTGCAGGACTTTCTAACAGCATTTGACAGTCTTTTGAAATGTTGATGAAAATGAAGGGAAATATTTTGAAAAAGAGGTCCCCAACTTGAATGCAAACCTACATACAATAAACACTAGGTTTAAAAAACAGACGTTGTAGCCACTCATGCAAACAGGGCACATAAATATGAACACGTAGGGACAGGGGCCCATGCCCAGCTTACACGAAGTGGCAGCATCTGACTCAAAGCCAGTCCTGCTGCTGGGGAAGGTGGTGAGTGAAACAAGCCTAAATTTTGTTGTCAGTGACAGTGGCAACGTGGGTATAACTCTACAGGACTGCCAGAGCTGCTGTGCCTTGTACAAGTCTGACACTTCTCATGCACCATAAACCTGTAGAAATGTGATGGATGAGAAAAACTGAGAGCTTTTTGCTCTTACTGCTCTCATTCTTTCAGACTTTTTATGAGACATATTGTGAATGTGAGCTCTGAACTTGCTACAGGGACCTGCATGGAATGCCACTGGGGTCCCCCTTCCTCTGCTGGGACAGGACAGACCCTTCATTTCAGATGGCCCTTACCCATCTCAGGTCGCTACTTGTGGTGTCCATGGCTCTCATTTGACCTCTGGTAATGATTTTGAGGGACCTCAGAAGAACCCCTCTGAAGGCTGCTNTCCAAAATGACAGCCAGCAATTTATTAAGAATTCAGAGATCATTTAGGTAATTTTTAGGTTGCTTTGCATTATCAGTTCTTTTTTTTATTCTTTTTTCAATCACAGAGATAACTTAGAAATGGTTGTTCCCATGCTGTTCTCTCTTCTGATGCTCCACATTCCACAAGATACACAAAATAGTCTATCATTAACTAAAAATAGCACCAATAGGGTATGAAAATGTTAGCAGACCATACTCACAATTCCCTGTCGAATTTCCCTCTTAATCCTGAGATTAATAGGATAAAGGGCACTAGTGCAATACAGTGGAGCTCTCACAGTTAAAATACCAGACTACTACATTGTAATAATAATTAATACTGCAGTATCTAGCTAATATGATGTCTATTAATATGATACAACCGTATGGCATGGTAGATTAAGAATACAAACTAAATAAATGTTGGATTGGGGATTATGTTAAAGAAAACAATATGGTCATGTGGTTACTGAACAGGAAAGGAAAATACTAAGGTTTAAAATAAAATGCCTTTACCTTTAAGCACACTGTGGTGGAGAGGCATTAACTGAAGTCATTTTCTGTGGTTCAGTTTTATCATTTCTAAAGACGAGCCGTAGCTGCTGAGACTATTGCTATCATTTGTATGATTGGGGCTTGTGCAATGCTTCATTGTGAACAGAGCACGTTTTCACAGCCATGGACACCTTACACGAGGGTTTCCCTCTGTTGTAAAAGTCTGTATTGACTTAGCTGCAGAGCTGGCACGAAAGCCAAGCCAAACGCAACCCAAGCAGGACTTCCACCCACAAAGATGACACGCAAGTCGTTATTTCATGACACTGGAATAGAAGCATCCAAGAGAGTAGTTCCCAGCAAGGTGGCTAGTATCATGTCTACAGTTTTCACAGCTGGACGCAGAAAACTGTGAGACACTTAACAACTCTCGAAACCTAAACGTTAACATCTATTACTGGTTCTATGGGGTTTTTTTCCAGTTTTTTACTCAGTAGGTCTGTTTAGGAAATTACTCTCACTTATGTGGCACAAGGAGTTCTGGCAAGGTCAGTGTTTTCCCGGCGCAACACATGGGTTTTAAATCTAGTCTCCACAAATGTGTTTCATTGGATTTTCATGTACGTATTTATAAGTCAATCTCAATGAGATTATACTCTTGTGCTCAAATTATGCAATACAAATACATGCTCCTGTTGGAGACTGACCAAACCCAGGAACAAAACAACAGTGTCAGCATATTATCAACACTATCAACAATTATGTTTAAAGAAAAAATCAAAAAAATTATTTTACCAGACACTTTTTCACAGTGCAATTTCTGAAAGTCACCCAATATTTCCATTACTCTCACTTTCTGATCAGATAAAAACACTGTTCTCAACAAAACTGTCCACAGGCTCCAGGAGTCAAAGACATAGATATCGATATAGAGATTTGGCCTGGGATTGTATTTACTGCTGTGCTTCTATGTATGTTTGTAATGTGCTGATGCTCATATTGCCTGCCCTGGAGAAATACTGAACATGGTGCTGGAGTCTGTTCTGTTCTGTAAAATGTTATCACAAAATTCTCAGCTAAAGAGTAAATATTTTAACACACAATAAGGAAAAGTTCCCCTAAAAAATAAACTTTTAAATTGCAAGAACACATCATCCTGTCAGAAGTTAACCATTAGGTGCTTTTAAAGAGACTATTGTGCCAGTGTTTAGGGTTTGCTTGTTTAATTTCTTTAAATGTCTAAACTGGCTGTAAATTAACAATATTATACTATAAAGCTATTCACTGTAATAAGTGGGCTTGTGACAAGAACATCAGCATTTTAAAAAGTTCTGAGCTGCCACATCACCCTGTTCTTTGAAGAGGAAAAGAGAGCTTCCCTATAGCTCTCATTCTCAGCTTGGTCATTAGTTTCATAAACAGGATGTGCAAATTAGGCACTTTTAGATATAATTACACAGCAAAGCTAGCTTCGGCTAGGGAGGTGAAAATATTCCCACAACCGTATCTAAATTGCTTGGATTCAAAACACTGTCTTGTTAATTCTGCTCAAGGAGAATGAAGCAGGACAGTGTATACAAAGCACAGCTGTATGCAGACGAAAGGATTCAGAACTCACTATTCTGGATGGGATCACGTGCATTTAACATGTCACGAGCCGAAATTCACCCAGATCTTTGAGGCAGTGAATGGTGATACACAAGTCTTCTAAAGAGGATCCAAAGGGTAAGTAGTCACAGGTAGTTGCACTGACTCAGTATTTTTTCTACATAGCTATTACTAGATGTAACCCATATTTCTATGCACAAACTACCACAATTGTAACAAAACCACAACAATCGGAAGCTATGGCCGTCAGCTTGAGTCTTCTCTGAGGACGGGTAAGAAAAGATTAAGGAAGTCAAAATACCAACTTTTTTACATATGATTTATGGAATGTATTATTCCCCTTCCATATTGGGGAAAAAAAAGGGCACTGTAGTTGCTGATGCTACTATCAGCCTGCACCACAATGCCTAGTCTCTGTCTTTGGCATGCAAAGATGAAGGTCACCTTTCTGATAGATTTCAAGAGATCTCAGCAATCCACAGGCTTTGATTGGGGCTCGCTTGGGTGCTGGGACTATTTTCCCCAGCAAACACAATTATTTCCGATCATACAGAATATTGTGTCAGTTCAGAAACCAAATTAGCTGTTATCTGTTTCAGCAAAGGTGCATCCATCCCACTCTCCTTCCGCCCCCCACAATGTGGAATTAATGATACAAAATAATAAGAAGAGAAGTTAAATGCCAAAAAATTATCTCAGCTGTGCCATGGCTGGGATAGTAGTGTATCTGATCCTGCCCAACAGCTAGTGCACAGAGAAGAGCAATAACAATAATTAGAGGGGCAGAGGTTCTTAGCACAGAGATGGTTTATTTAACAACAAGAGGAGAAGGAAAGGGTCAAGGCTGAGTGCAATCACAAGGGGAGAGTGGAAAATTTTTCAGTTACTCCTTTTTTGCACCCCCTCCTAACAAATGATCAATGAAAAAGAAAGAAAATAATACAGAATAAATTGAAAGGAGATTTTTTTCATGCAGTACATTGGAAACTGCAAAATTCACAATATCTTACAGTGGGATTGTGAACGCTTAGTAAAAAAAAAAATAATTCAGCAGGATTTTTTTTCAAAGGACTGAATCATTTTATAGGCTTTTAACATTTTCTGCTATGCCGGCGGGAGGAGGAGGAGGAAAATCAGAGCTGGTGTCTCAGGGCAGTAATCTGATTGCCTGCAGGCATCAGCCATGGACTCATGTGTACCACTGTAACATCGCTGAGTAGACGCATTGTACATCAGTTCTTTAAGACTGCAGGTGTTACCATCCACCACCAGAGCATGTCACCCTAATTAACTGATTAATGGACCAAGGAACAATGAGCTTTGCCTCTTTGGTGTTACTTAATCTGAGAAGTGGCTCTGTGGTAGGATGTCCTTTCAAAAAGGCTTCACATGAACCTCGAGAGCCTCCAGTCCTGGTACCCAACGTCCCCTGCCCCAGCCTCAAGCTTATATGTTAGGTATTTAAAGACAGAAGTCGGAGCACAGCTCTTTAAGGCAGCTCTGACCAGCAAAATCACAGGGTTGGCGTTGCCCATGGAATAACCCCAGAAACCACCTTAACAGATCATTTCATTGACTGTGGTATGACTGGGGCAAAATTAGTCAATCCTGATGAGGGAGTCACTAGAGATATGTGTTTATCTTTCCGGCATTCTAGTGTCTGTTTTTGAAATACCTCTGCTCTAAGAGCATGCCTACTGTCAGAGCCTATTGACAACACCCTTAATCACCAGGTTCTCTGTATTTCCGTGCATCCCTCTCTCTCTGGTATTTTTAATATATCTTGCTTCTGCTTTCAACTCATCCACAAAGCTGTCAATTTTCTGAAATGCTTCTCTCGCTCTCTCCTTCTCCATGCACGTCTACATTTCTGATCATATCTGGATAACTCAAATGAAAGTCTGAGCATCCTGTTTTAAAAGTAAGAATATCCAGTATTTCCAGCCCATTTTGGTACATTTGAATCAGTTTAGAAAGTTGGTCTATTTGTCTGCAGTGTTGTAATGAGGTCCCACAGACAGCAAAAAACCCACCACATATACCTCTAAGGAGTCACTGACAATCTTGGCTGAAGCCTCATTTTAGCCTGGGGTCCCAGGGTTTTTGTTTCTTTATTAAATTATTTTTATTTTTTATTTTTTTCACTGTATTTGCCCCGTTTTTTTAAACATTTCTATCAGTCTCACAATCTTTTTCTTTTACTTGCTGCCAAAAATACACCCATGTTATTTAAAGGGAGCTGATTTATGGATGAATTATAGCAGATTAGATGAATAATAAATTAATTCTAGCAGATTGACACCTTTTCTTTGCCTTTGCTGAAAAGATGTTTCGGGTTTATCTCCAGCCTGCAGGAAACCTAAGTATCTCTAAAGCCAGAAGGACAACAAATGTGGTAAAATCTATACGGTTCAATGAATCTTTTTTCCTCACCGGCTCCGGGCACAGTGGGCCTCTTCTGGGTTTTTTTGTTTGTTTGCTTGTTTGTTTTTTTTTAAATTTATTTATTTTCTTTTCATCCAAGAGGGAAAAACTACTGGTTGACACCCTCTTCAGGGGGCATTATCCAAAGGTGCAGGTGTCAATTCCCTCCCTGTCCCCATCAATGTCCCTGCTGGTCCCTGTTTCTAACCCTCCATCAAACCAACACTGCCCTGAGCAGACCCTCCACAACCTGCACGAAAAATCATTGTTTATCATTTACTGCCCAGGGAATCAGCTTGGCTGGCCCACATTGTATGAAATTGCTCCTCTTCTTCCATCTCAGCACCCCTTAATTCAAGCCATTTTTTCTTTTCCTTTTCCTTATTTATTTCTCTGTTCTCTGGAGACCTTCACGAGGAGAAAATAAAATTCCAACAAAAATCACCTTAATTTTTAAAGGTTTACACCTTATCCTGCCTTTGGATTAGCCTGTTTGCTCAGGACATGTGGCTGGTGTTGGCATCGCCGTAATATTTGAGAGAATAAGTTAGGATTTCATGTGGAGAATATAAGGTGACCATAGATGAAATACTGGAGAATCAAACATTGTCTTGCCAAGCAATTCAACTGAGTAATAGAGGGCTGGATTCTGAAGGTGCTGGCATTGGTTTCACTGTTCGGGATTCGGTCCATAAAGAAAGAATAAATGGACCATAAATAGACAGAATTATTTTTTAGAGCTATCTCCTAAGCATCATCTGTCCTTTACAGAATTGAACAAGCTAAATAACATTGTCAAGAGAAGGACAGCTTTTTGTGCACTAAACTAGGAGAAACTCACCAGATTATTGACAAACATCAGTAAACATATTTATTCCTCAGATTTAACAATCTCTTTAAAATCTGTGAGAAAAGGTACAAAATTATTTTGAAGTTAATGTCCCTATGTACACCTGTGACAGCACATCTTAATTGTTTAATACAAATGTGTTTAAAAGCTTGACATTGGATTATATTTTTTGTTACCTTGCCTTCAGAAGAGGTACAGGTACATGATTCTTCCTTCCCTCCCTAATATTTTGAATTTTGCACTTGGAAGTTGATCTCTTTGCCCTAACAATCTTAATTTACCTGAAGACTTATTCCTGAGTTTTTTCTCTCCCCAGAGATCTATGCTGAAGACTGAAATACTCTAGCTTTTCTTAGAATATTCATCCTTTTACACAGAATTTTTACCTGAATTCATTTGAAGCAAATATACCACAAACAATAATTAATTAATTAATATTAACTTTAAATTTTTTGTTCTTTAGCCTTCAGGATCCATGCTGCAAGGACAGCAATGGGAACTGCACAAAGACCATGGGGAAGAGACAATACTATTTTTTAGTGTTATTTTTTTGTATTTTTTTGCTTCTTGTCGATAAACTTGTAATAAGAACATCTAAGTCAGGTCCCTTGCTGAAAAATCAAAATGAGATTGTGTGAAAAAGTTAGTAGTCTGAAATACATGGATCATGCTGAATTCTAAAGCAAAACCTTGCAGTAATGGTAAAGTAAGAATATTTCTAGTAAATATTTTTATGAGTTTTTTCTTTGTTTTCTTTTGTGGTATCATGAAGAGGTTGGTAAAACTGTATTGTTCTTCCCTTTACTGTACAAAACAGACTCCAACTGCATTATGCAAAGAGGAGTCAGTACTATTGACATATTTCAGTTTGATAGAAAAGAAACCATATAAATAAATAGATAAACAAAAACATGGTGCCAAGGAGAATTACTAATTATGTGATATCAGTTCTTATGAACTGATTTAGTGCATGCCCCATCATGTTCTGTACATCTGCAATGATGCAATTTACACACAATTTCTGAATGTAATGCAGTACAATTATACTTCAAATCCAAGAAATAACAGCATTTGGAGAAAACACTGTTACTATTTGGAAAACATAGCAAATGACGTAATAAAAATAAAAGGGTACTTAAGAATCAGATTTTCTCAGGGTATTTTAGGTGAATAAATGCAATACTATATGTGCCACACTTGGATATTTTACAGTACGAGCAGATTGCTGAGTGCTCACGAAGGAGATAGTCCTAAGTCCTTGGATAGGACTTGGATAGCCCACACTACCTGCTGTTGACTCTCACACACATCACCCTAGGACCACATTTAAAATTTATTTGGTGAGGTGTCCACTATGGACCTATCTAGACCTCGTGCACTCATATGACAACAGGGCACCATCCTCCTTTCAGCGTGATTAATTCTGCAAGATCTGGGTCTGGCATCAGGCCCGATAGAGCAATAAAGTCATTACTGAGAAGTCACCACTCACTACTGAAGACATTACCAGCTCACACTGAATAAATTGCGGCAAAACTGGAAAATGATTCATGTAATTCTAAACTAAAATAATTATAACACTTAGGCATGATGCAGCTCTACACATCCCTGAAGCGATGAATGAAGATGAGTTAACTGCTCCTTCCAGCTCCCTGCGAGGAGACACCTGTTTCTATTTAGATGAGAAAGTCACTGAAGGGTCATCAAGGTGGAGGAAAACTGGAAGATCCTCTTGCAGGGACACCCCGAGCTGGAAGGATGATATTTCTCCCTGCAGAAGGGGAAGGATGGTGCCTGAGGATGTGCCTTTTTCACCCCAGCCCCATCTCTGTGCCAGTGCTCACTTGTACCTGTGACCGAGTTATAAGGCATGTTATCTTTTCTTAATTCCTGAAGGGCCAGAAAGCAGCAGGTGGCCTAGGGTGACAACTACCCTCAACCCAGCCCTCCATCTCTTTTCCCAGGAAAATAGACTCAAGAGGACAAATGAATCCCTTTCCCATGACAGAAAGACACTAGCACAAGTGCAATGAAGCCCCACCAGAGGAGTTTCGTGATGAAAACTAAATGATGAGCAGTTCTCCCCACCACGATCACTGTGGGAGGAGAGCCCAGGCACTGAAATGACTTCTCCAAGACTTTTCAGGCAAACTATAGCCAAGCCAAGAATGAAAAATTGCACTTGCTAAATTGAAATTCTTCTGCTGCATTGGCTCAGACTCACCCCAGCACATCTCTGTTTGACTACCTGGTAAAAGAGAAAGCCGAGTCTAATGGTGCTTTTAAATGCTCTTTGAAAATTACACTTGAAAGACACCTCCTCCAGTATTTTTGTCACTCCTCAACCCCCAAACCAGAAAAAAAAAGAGCCTTGAGATAAAATCCCAAACCAAATCAGAATATATGACCTGAAAATATCTGTAGGTGCTTTCTAAAGTTTGAACTATTGTCTCTTTTTCTACTGTAGAGAACGTGCTTATTCCATAAGTGTAAAAATTTATTGTACAAAACCCAGGGCTATTAGCCTTTTGTTCCTGTAGCATCATGACAGGACATATTTGAAATATTTTTTTCCGTATGTGCTCTGTTTTGTTCCTGCAAATAATAATAACTCAAACATCTGATATTTAAAGAAACAATAATTCTATGGGTCTGATCCACATTACAGTTCTGGGTATGCTAACAACTCATTCTTTATGTAAAAGTGCTTCCTTTCATTGTAGCTGTTTTTCTATTTTTAATAATCTGTCAGCACTTTCATTCAAAATCCTGATTATCAGTGGTTTGCAGCAAAACAACCTCCAAAATACCAAGATTTCTGTTGTTGACGGAAGAGGGAAGAATTTGTGGAGGATTAAATGGGTACGAGTACCTTAAGGCAGGCAGCCTTGGGTGGGTAAATGTTTGGGCAAAAGCCTCTTTGTTGGGTATTCGTGCAGCGTTGCTTTTTCGGATTGCATAAAGGTGAAACACACTCGCCCTGCACAAATTGTAAGTCTGTAGTTCATACCATGGGCTAGAGCGAGACATCCAAAGTAACTATCTGTGGGGCTTTGTTGTTTGGGGTTTTTTTTATCACTGGGAAAACTGAAAAATTCAAAGTTTGATTTTCTTCTTCCTTTCCTAAAGGTAAGTCAGCAATACCACCACTGATATCAATGGTGTTACACCGGTGCAGAATTGGGGTGACAGAGAGACGAATCAGCATCCTAATTTATTGCTTTGTGTCAAGCTATTATTTTTCTTTTTAGGGCTCAGTCCTACGGTTCTCCAGCACAGCAACCAAAATCAGTGGTACCGTGCCTGGCTAAAGGTTACTTGCAACAAAAAAAAATATGAAAAAATGGTTTCTTTCTTTTTCTTTTTAAAAAATGTATACAGAAATCCTGCAAGCCTGTTTCCTCCCCTTTTCTCCACACAATTTTTTCCAATACAAGAAATACAAGCTTTGTTGCACGCTGTGGTCAGCCTGGAGAAGCAGGAGTACACCATCACAAGGACCGCAGGAGCGAAGCAGGTGGAAGCAGGAACATTTTTATTCAAATTCCTTTTCCTTTTTATTCTTGTTCAATT
Source organism: Tringa tobata (assembly GCA_033628505.1). Lineage (NCBI taxonomy): Eukaryota > Metazoa > Chordata > Aves > Charadriiformes > Scolopacidae > Tringa > Tringa tobata. Next base: position 245,894 of record JAHREE010000152.1, read on the forward strand.
AAAAACCTACAGAACAGCTGGATTAAAATACACACATCGCTGGCCCACCCTGCCGGTCAATTAAGGATGAATGAAGTTCAAAGTTCGCTCTCCAATCACAGTTATTAAAGATATGCTTCTAGTAATTATTTATTTCCCCTAGGGGAAAAAAAAAAAAAAAAAAAAAAGAGAATGCCAGCAAGGTCTGTGAGATCAGGCACTGCTTTATTTCTGAACCCACTCGCACAAAACAGATGAATCCCACTCTCACCCAAAATGGTGGTTTAATTTCAGAGGTGAGAAGAAAACTGCTGTGTTTTTACAGGTACAGGCAACGGGTGTTTTGGAGACGCTCAGGAGTGCGTGGGGGCAGCTCGCTCGGGCGAGCCCTGCTGCCTGTGGGAGGGACAGGTTTGTCACCGTTACCTCCCAGCACCCAGTGTGAAGATCTGGATTTCTGGCTTCCATAGCATCCCTGCTCGGAGAAGACACCAAAGTCTTTCCCACCACATGCTTCCTCCCATCTCTTTATGGATGATTACGGTGTGCTCATCGCCCCTCTTTTTTTCCCTCCAGAAGATGCCTCAGGCATCATCTGCCTTCTCCTCTCCTGTGCCCACAAGGACATCATCTGCTGTTCATAAATGACTGACAAAGGCCCAGTCCTAACGTCCTTCCTGCATGTAAAATCCCCGCAACGCCTCTAGAAATTCCACCTAAGCAGCAACAATAACAGTCACAGGTGAGAAACAGTGTCATCAGGATATTAATGAGTTATTGTCTTTTCACTGTGCAAAAGGCCAGACACCGAGGGAGGGCTTAGCACAAAATAAGGTCCTGCAACCTATAACCACCTGACAATAACATATTTATTAATACAAATATCCTTCGCACCATTTCTTTGGTAAGTCTTCATGTTCTAGGGTGAGCATATTCTTTTAAAACTGCCAATGCTACAATCACTACAGTGTGTTAAAGATTGCCTGGTGTTTATTATAGCTGTAAACAGTTAATGACTGATGATTAAATGCTCAGTGAACTTATTAAAACCTGAAAGATTTAATTAAATGTACTTGGCAGGAGAAGTAAATTTAAAATTAATTCTAATAATTCTGCATAAAATCTAACATTTCTTAAATAGGTGCATCTAATCATAAGAGACTGTCTTTATTTATTGTATTTTTACATCTTACATTTTAATCCACTTTTTAGTTTTCCCCTTCAAAATGATTTAAAGGAAAAAGGTAGAACAAAAATTGACAAATAGGTCAAATAATAAAACATGCTTCTGGCAGGCCCCTGTTAGGAATCCTGAAAATATGCCCTTAATGCCATTTAAGAAATAGCAGAAATATTTGTTGAAAAAATAACATTGCCCCAAATAAGAAAACTAGCAACTAAACCAAACAAAGCATTTTTGCTTTTTCCTTCATTCCCCCAGGTTTTGTCTCACACTGGATTCAGAGGCATAGCTGGTACCGGCAGCGAAAATGAATTTTTTATTCTGTGGTGGAAAACAGCTCAGGTCCCCATCGTCTGTTTCGCATTACTCCGGGTTGCCCAGAGCCAATGTAATGTGTGATTTTAGTAATGCAGCATTGTTAAAAACCAGCCATTTCAGGCTTAGTGGTTCTGCCGATAGTCCGAAGCCACCGGCAACTCAGGAGCCCTCGTTATCCTCTGTGGAACGCAGGCATTGCTGTGTTTGATGCAGTTTAACAGACAGATGCTCTGATTACGCATGCCATTTAATGTGACATTTACCATAACCGCTATTACGTGTCATGCTTCTGTTTTATTAATTTTCCTTTTCTGCTTGGCCACCTTTGGTGCTCACATACGTGATATTTTGTCCGGACGGACTCCCCCGAGGGCCAGCACGCCTACCAGCTTCTAGATCAGAACCCATGGTAGCAAGCAAGTTTTAGATGTGATTATTTTATCATTTCAAGACACGAACAAAAGCCAAGTACTAAGCTAAGAATAAGAACGATGCTAATTTTTTGCAGTAATTTAAATACACAAACAAGCTTTGACTCTCTATACCTTGTTTCCCAAGTGCCGAGTCCTCAATTAACTCTTTCCTAATCACTTTTCCTTAGTTTATGAGAAGATGTCCCTTCCTCCTCAAACGACATTTTAGATAGCAGAAAAATCAAACCAGCATTATAAATAGCTTGCTTAGTGTGGAATTATTCTTTTTCCAGATCGCATCCCGGTTGAAACAGAGGAGAGCGGAGAGATTCCCAGCCTGTGAATGGGAGGGTGCACATTGCAAACCAACGCCATGGCTTCCTATTTACATGTTGCTCATGGTTATACAAGTTAAAGACAAATGCAGCTGCTGCTGCCTTCCCCAGGAATCTCAGGCTCCAGCCAAGGCTACAAAAAAAGGGACAGCAATCAAGCCCGTAAGGAATATTTCATGGAAAGTGAGAAGCGTTAACAGCCAGGGAGGGGGTGGGAGGATATCTGTGTGATTTTCCTTGAAAAAGATAGCCGACATTTTCAAAAAACAAACACTGTACATTCAGTTCAGCTCCTTCAGTGGCTTTCATGTTATAGGAATATTTGCTGGTGATGAAAATGCCGCGGAGCCAATCAAACCGCACTGCCATACAGCCCACCATGCCAGGAGCCCAGGGTTTAAAATAACCCTTATGCATTATTCATTAAGAGTTGATGTTTATGCAAATTACAGAGGCATGCGCCCACCTGGCCATAATGGGTTAACAACAACAACAACAACAATAATAGTAATAACAATAATAAAAAAAAAGATATACACGCACAAGCTCTCCCTGAGCAAACCACCAAGCTTTGAGCCATTCCCAGAATCTATATAATCAACGATAATTCTCCTTCATTAAATGCATCAAAGAATTGCAATCCTTACCTGGTTAGCTTTGTGGGACCCTCAGATTTTCTGGATGAAATAACTGACTGTGCATGCAACCAATAAAACTGAACTGAAAAGCTGATTAAGGGCACTTACTTAATGCAAAGCCACTCGCTGAATATTCATATGATGCCTGTGTTTATGCAAATTAAAGCAAAAGAAAGCCCAAGGGGATTGGTTGCCATAGCCCACAAACACTGTGTACAGCGGAAAAACAGAGAATAGTGACAAATAAATCTTCAAAATCATAGCTGGGAAGGAGAATAAGGAGTGTAGTAAAATATTAAAAGACTTACATGAATCACAGTTTTTAAGAGCTTTATGTAATCATACCATTTTTAGGTCTATCAGGTATTTTTCTACACTGTACTAATCTGTGATTATCATCACCCTATGAGACAATATCACTAATGTTTGTCAGCTTTATTTATTCTGGAAATGTGTAAGCAGAGTCCTTAAGCATATCTAGTAGGTGAAAAAATAATTACAACAAAAATTATAGTTTAATTCATCAGGAACAAAACCCATAGGCTTGTGTTACACTTTATTAAGTCTTTCATTTGAGGCTGTCTTCTCAAGCGAAAGGATAGAGAAAAGCAGAGTGTGCCAGCGGAAGCCTGCTAAAAATGAAATTTAGCTCCTTGCTATCTTAATTTCAACGTGTAGCTGCTTCATTCCAGATGCAGGCTCATATGTGATCTAGTTAATGTTACTGTCGCACTAGGCATTGTAAAAAAACATGGTCTTTTCAAAACGACTTCAGACTGAGGAAAACTCAGTCTGAAGTCGTTTTGAAAAGACCATGTTTTTTTACAATGAAAAACTAAAATACACGGGAAAATTATATAAAATACTATTTCTCAAATCAGGTTCTAATATATAAATTCAGGTTCTTAATATGGTAATCACTAAAACTGATAATACTTTTTTACAATGAGCTATTTCATAATCAGAAATATATAGTATATCAGCATCACTGTTTCCCTGATAAGCAAGATATGCATAAATAGAAATCCTACTCCTCTGCAGTATATTATATTTTAGCCCTTTCCATTTATTTCTATCAACAAATTATACTTTCAAGAGAGCTTCCCATTTGTAGATAGCCATGAATTAATAGTGCCATTGTTATTCAAGTTTTAAGATGGATCAGATGAAACCTTCTCATGCAAGATATTTGAATTATGGATCAATAGGTACATCTGGCTTTTAAGTTTTCTGTGATTTCCACTGATTGGCTGTTGTTAGCACATAATTTTTCATCTGAAAAAAACCGACCACCGAAACAAAGCCCAACAGAAGCTGCTCCTCCATGGGCACACAAGAACTGGGACTGCTGGCTTGTAGGAAGGTAATGGGCACCCCTTCCTGGTAAAAGGAGTTGATATTAAATTCAGCTTCTCAGAAAGTGGAGTGATGGTCCCACTGCAGGAAATCGAGATACACCCTTGCCTTCATCACCATGAAGACTCCACCGACAATTTTGCTTGTGAAGACCATCCCATTCCCATGTTTCCACTAGTCCTAGAGGGGCCTGGGGAATTTGCCACACCAGCTTATGACTTCTGAGTTGGTGCCATTACCTGCTGTGAGATTCAGGACCGTGCAGCAAAGCCACTGGTTGCAAGGTGCCAACAGGTATGTCATATTGGTACTTGAACAAGGGCAAAGAAACTCCTTGGCCATGGCATGCCAAAGCTCCTTGTGGGTGGCACAAGGTACAGAGCAGAGGGCCCTAACAAGCAAAAGCAGGGAAAGGCACTAGGGTGACCTTCTTGGATGGCAATGAATTCCTCCCTGAATGAGGACCTCTAAAGGCAAGAAAGCCAACCATCATATGGAGAGAAAAAGTGAGGTCCCACACAGCCTGAGAGAAGAGCGGTGTCCTGAAAGATCAACTTTCCAAAAGCTCAAAAAGTTCTGGAGGAGTAGAAATGTGCTTATTTATGTCTAATAATTTTTCTTGACTTATGTGAAGGATAATGATGTTTAGAGATCCTTGGAAAGCTTATGTATCTTACAGCATCGACATTACCACCGATAGCTAAGAAAATGCAGAGTGCTCACAAATTTACAAGAGGCTTGGTCCTCAACTTGAGAAAAAGAAAGGTATCTAGGGACGAGGGAAATTGGTTACAAGAACAGAAGGCAGAGATGGAGACTAGAAGGTCAAGAGAAGGGCAGTCCTGTGTTCACTCTTGTACAGAGGAGACTTATGCCAGGAACTGGGGTCTCATGAGCAGCTGAGTAATAACTATCCAGTAGATTAATCAACTGGTGAATATATATATGTGTGTTTTAAAAAAAACAATGGGGAGAACAAACACACACTGATCATCTCTGCTTCACCCACAGAAAAAAAGGATATGTAACACAAGGACTTTACTATTTTCAAAGCAGGCACTGGGGAATTTAAAATGATTCCATGAAGTTTTTTGGAAAGTTCATGAAGATGTAATAGAACTCAAGAGCTTCCAAGTTTTTCCATTTCTTCTTCCGGTTGTGAGTGAAGAAGGCTGAGGTGCTGCTGGCTTTTCCAGCAGTTTTTAGTCATGTTCTTATGTACTTCAATGCATTTCTTTCTAACACTTTGCACAATGTGGTTCAGAATGTGCTATGGAGCTAGCTGGGGTTTTTTTCCCTCCATTTTTCTTTTCAAAAAAGGGGAATTTAAATTTAAATGGGAGTGGAAGTTGACAAAGTTCTACCTTTTCAACTCTAGCTTTAGCAAAGATGTATGTGTATGACCTGATTCTGTGAAGTGATATTTCTGCACTGTAGTCCTGTCAATCCCTCACCTTTCAGGAATACTAAACCAATAAAGTAAATTATTTCAAAGAATAAAGAAACAGGGAAAATCTAATCCATAAATTGACTTCTTTGTTCTGCCAATTGACTAAATGATACTTAAGTCATCTCTAAGTGCATGGAAAAAAATAAATGGCATTTCTATTGTGAAGCTGATGAACAATTAGGCAATTGTAAAGTATGGAATAGTAAAGTGGAAAACGCATAGTAATAATGTTTTCCATTTTTCTCTCCCCCATTTATTTAACTTTTTCTCTGCAGCAAATGCCATAAGTGGAGCAGCAAGGGAACTTCACATTCTAACTTCTGGATTAGTGACAATACTGGAGATCTAGCTACTTTCCAGAAGCCCACGTATGGAGATTATTATCCTGCCACTGTTTCACTGTCATTTAGATAAAGAGGGGAGAGCTGCACTCACTTGTCCTTTCCTGCAGAGACCACGTGCATCTGTTTGTCCTCAGGCGTTACACCATTTTCAAAGCTGAATGACAGAAAGACACATGGAAGAATGCACTTCATACGCTCACCCCAATCATATGTGTCTCCTGGACGTCCAAAGCAATAAAAATAGTAACTTGCACCACAAAACCCTACCGTTGTGTGACTCAAAACCTTTCAGGCTGTGCGCACTCCCAAGAATTTCACCTCACATTTTGGAAAAGATGGTGTTGAAGATGTCTCCATAACAACAGGTTTGCTGCTCCTTGCCAAAGCAGCACGTCTGCACAGGATGCAGTGCCCTGCATCAGCTCATCTCTCACCATTTTTCCTTCCTTCCTTCCTTCCTTCCTTCCTTCCTTCCTTCCTTCCTTGCATACCTCTTTTGATATTTTTCTCCCTCCACCTCTCTTTATCCTTCTCTTGTCTCTCAGCTGCGGTCCCAATAATCAAGTATTTACTCCTAGTTAGCAACTTCCCTACTCTTCCACCCACCAACAAAGCCCATTTCAAATCCTCCCTCTCCTGGCATCATCATTCCGTCACTAGCTATTCATGAGACCAGACCAGTATATGTCCATGTCAATATAATTGTCCAGACACATTGCATCAGGAAAGTTTGATCCCACATAACATAAACATAGTTTGGGCATCACAGGAAATTAGATTGAGCTGGAAAGGTTACAGTGGAACAAAGAGGAAAAAAACTTTCTGTCACATACCATTGAAGAGTCAATAGAGAAGAATGAGAGGTGACCACTCAAAAATTACACAAAATATTCCGAGTCCATTATAAAGAAAGCTGTTATACTGTAAACCATCACAGAAATGCCTGGAATATTCATCCATACAAAAAAAAAAAAAAAAACCAAACCAAAAAAACCACCACCAACAGAAAAAAATACCCAACCCAAGAAGTGAACTTTTCTTGCTAGCGGAAATACTGACTTCTGAGAGAGGAAAAGCATTACCTCCAAACACAAGTAAATTTTAAAGTGTGAGGAAAGCTGTGTGTGTGAGGGTGGAAACACTTTTTACACTGTTTGTGACATTAGCTTGGATGAGACAAAAATAAACCTGCTATGATGAGGATAAGGGGAAAATTGTGCTGCAGCAAAGGATATTTTTTTTAATGAAAACTGATGCAAGATGGAGGAGAAATGAAAGAGCAAACATTTATTTTTATGACCAAATGGGATTTTAAAATTAAGCACAGCAGGTGGAAAGTTCCTGTGCTATTTAAAAAAAAAAAAAAACCACTAACATTGCATGTCTGTACATGAAACCCTGCTCTCTTTTCCAAACACTCTGCTGTCACCTAGGGTATGGGAAATCAAAGCGTGGGATAGGAATGGCCGTACATCTCTTCCCACAGGCAAGTGGTGCAGCAAAGGCATTTGGGGCCAGGACTAGAAGAGGAATCGAGACGAGAAAGAGAAAAGACTGAAGGCCCTATTTTCAAAAATCACCTCTGGATTCCAATTTCTTGATACGCTCCTGCTCCAGGACGTCTGCTAACAGCTGCTTTGAAAAGTATCTGGTCCGAGAGGAATTTATTTTTTTTTTTGTGATCACTGCACCTGCAGGTGGCCCTTTGAATGGACACGCAATCTAATATGAGTGTAAAAATCTCACTTTCAAGCAACATGAAAGACAAGGCACCACTGGTAAATCTGTTCGGGGGGGAAAAAAAGAAAAAGAGACAAAAAACCAGATTAACTGGTTCCAGTACTGAAACATTGTTCTGTAACATGAAGGTACAGATCATGCGCTGTGAACAAAGTGCTGCAAGGTCTGGAAACTGGCTACCTGGGTTGGAGCTGAGGTCCCCTGTGGAAGACATAATTTTGCATAGGAACTGTAAAAAAAAAAAGTAATTACCGGAGTCTGTATATGAAAGGTGACGAGGCTCGCAGTGAGTGTTAATAATCTGATACATGTTTTATACCACTTCTTTAGTGAATGTGATATCTATGATATTCAGCAGCAGGAGTAAAAAATTAAAGCATTTCAGTGGTTGCGTTTTTTTAATTTTTCTCCTTCAAATAGCAAGTATTCTGTATCTCCAGGTTGCTAGGGATAAATGACCTAGTCAGAGAGGGTCTGGGCAAGTGGTGAAGAGTTTCCAAGGACTTAATATTGTCCCTTTAGAGAAGGGAAAATTGAGAACAAAAGGATGGCTCTTATTGGCATGCTCATTCTTGGAGCACAAAAGAATGTTTCTCTCCCCTATTTTACTTTATGATAGAATCAATAATTACTAAAGACTCTTCAACGTGTTTCAGCCTGAACTCATGAATTGCCTACATGGCTTTTAGCAGAAATTAAAATCTTGTGGGGTCAAAAACTATCTGTCCACCACTCCTTTGTCTCTGAAAACTTCAGCTTGTGAACTCAAAATCAAGCACAGCTAATAAACCTGTGCATGGGTTATCTACCACTGGGACAAAAGATTCAGGCTTCTTTTTTCCTTCTTGTCTTTCAGTCTTCCAAACTTTTATTTTTTTACAAACTAGCTGAGGGAAGGCAGGGAATGCAACATGGACAAGTTCCACCCAGAAAGCTTGAAATTTCCAGTTACACGAGCACTGTCATCTGTACACACTACCAAACCCAATATATTTCTTAATAGAGCAATAGTGGTTTTATAGAGCATGTGGGTTTATTTGCTTTTCTTTTCCTGAGAAGAAACAACAGTTCCCATCCAAGGTCTATAGCACAGTTTGATAACACGGTCAATAAGCCTTTTTGGTTTTGGTAACCTGAGAAAAACACATCTGAGGATGCTGGGTCTCCATTTTCCTTGGAAATAGAATCCACTACTGTCCCTCTCCTTTGTACCATACACATGGCATGAAAGGGTTGATGTTCTGGTGAACAGTCAACACATGACAACAAGACATTTGATACCAAAAGCTGTACTGAAGCATTCTCAGCATTTCAGATACTCTTCTCGTTTGGTATCTCAAAGAAATTGTTTTCACACCTGACACAAGGTGACAAAGAAAATATGTTTATTTTATGTAAAACATGTAATAGAACAAAATGATACATCTGTTCAGAATGATTTTTCAGAAAAGGGTGTTCCCTGAAGGATGGAGCCATTCAGAAAAAACTTTCAGAAAGCAGCACATCAACTATATTCTTCTTTTTGTGCTCCTTTATTGGATTGTTCCTAAAGACAATTCTTACAATGAGGCTATGTTTTCCATTTTGCCAAGGGAGGTGACCTGAGAACAGTCGTGCCTCTCTCTCTTGACACACAGATTAATGACAACAAGAAAAGGTTGTGTAGCTGGTGCTTGACAGCAGATGAACATCACAGCCAAGTCCCAGATACCATGTACACCATGAACAGGCTACCGGGGAGTCCACAAAAGGTGCTGGTGTCAAAGGGCTCCCTGGATGCCCTGGCTGATGTGAGCAGACAGCTTTTGGTCCCTCAAGGACACCTTTGGGAGGGAAGCACGTTGGCCAGAAGAATTACACCCAACTGCTGCTTCAATAATGGTGTAATTAATGCATTATACCTTGCTGTTTTAATATGAATACAATTCTATAAATACAGGTCATATGCGACATATTAAAATTCTAGCAATTATACTTTTAAGAAAATCTTACAAAAGAGAAATTGACTGTCTAATGCTCACCAATTAGCATGCCTTTGATGGCAGTACAATGGAGGAAAACCATAAAAATAATTTTTATGTGTTAAAAGGCTGAAGAGAAAGTAACATCCTGAGAGACCTAAGGCGGCATTTATAGGCAGAGGTCTTCTCTGCTCTCTGCGGTGTGTAACAGGAGCTGTTGGGCTGCGTGTTGTTTAAATAGACTATCCTTGACCAGTGTTTGGAACTCTCGTTGCTAATAGAAACCACAGACCTATTGGATGGCTGTGAAGGTCTCAAACTCTGGTGCTTAATCATCGCAGCTATCAATGTTTTCCACCAATTTCAATAAATACGTTGTTTTCATCACTTCAGTTAAAAGAACAAGGAAGTGCAACTTTCATGACCATAAAATGGGGAAAAAAAATTTGAGAGGTGAAGAAAGAGATCAGAGCCCTGTCAAAATTTTTGTAGTCTGTGAACGCTACAGATTTCAACGCTGTCTGTAGGTGTGTGGGGTGCTCTGCACCCATCAAAAATGAAGCTAAACATAATAACCATGTGTCAGAGTTCAATGGGTAAAAATAACAGCACTATTAGTTGAAGGAGTGAATTCATTATAACGTCTAATTTGGGAACTATTTGAACATTGGGAGTTTGCAAAGTGCATTTGAACTTTATTGGTTTTTATCCTCTATAGGAAAGAATAAGAAAGAAAAGAGGATGGAGGAGACAATACAAAGTATGCAAAAGAGCCTTCAAGAGAAAAGAAAGACCCCAGGCTATGTTTTTTCAAATTTCATCTTTCTCCTGTAAGTGGTTCCATTCCCTGTGTCTCTGCAGGACCTATATCTATGTGCATGTACATACGGGTCTCCAAAGAGACGTATAAATACCTCAGTGATCTTTTATATTTAAATTTCTGAAACTCTGTGGTTTCACTAAAAATCTGCATAAGCAGTTTTGCAATTCTTAGGCTGCACTAAGAGATAAAATTGCTAATACAAGTGAGATTTCGCTATTCTAACTTTCTAGAGCTAGAAAGCCCCTGTAGGGGCCCAAGAACCTAGTACTTCAGACTAACTCAAATATCCATATCAACAAGAATTACATCGAGGTGCAAAAATTGAAAATTAGGTAGCATCCTACCTCAGTTTATAAATAAAAAGCTACAAACAACTTTCCAATTTCCCCCAACTTAAGTGAAATACATTTTTTGAATCGTACAACTGGTCTATTAATGCAGCAGCAAACACTAGACCATGATGGTAGTCATCTCTAGACTTTGCATAAAGCTGACACTCAAGCTAACCACTTAAATGATTACAAAAAGATTCAAAGGCAAAGCATGAAGACCTACTGATTGTTATAATCAAACTCCACAAATACCTTTAAGTTTTTCAGTGGTGATTAGGAAAGAGGCATTTTTATTAGTTTTCTTATATTGTACTCTGAAAAAATCCATTCACAGAAAAAAAATTAAGTAAATCACTGGTGATGGAAAATTAGCAGTAATTTGTGAGAAATGTTTTCCAAACAATACTGCATTTGTCAAAACTTCACTGAAAAATTACTGCAACATATTGCTTCTATAAGGTGATGCATTTTATTTTTGACTTTCACATTATAGTATAAATCACAATGTGGCACTTACATATATAAAAGTTGAAGTAGAAATAACCATCTGAAACAAAATATTTCCATAAAAGGTTTGGGTTTTTTTGTATTAAGTGAAAGTTTAATATTATATTTTTATATTTTTAAAAGGCTATTGATACTTTTTGTGGTGATAAAAACAATTTTCAGGGAGTTGGCAGTTCAAGTTTTCTTTTGCATCAGTGATGGGAAAAAATGTCAGAAAGCTCTGCACAGCTGAGGGTCATTCGCAGGGGAAAACAAGTCTCATAAACCAGCCTAAATGCCAGAGAGCTGATGTGCCAGGATACCACAATAAAGAGGAAGATGGAAGAATTTCTCTCCTCTCCTGTTCAGAGGGTCTCTCATTCATTTTTCTGGAGACAGAGGGTAAGATGAAGAGCAGATTTTTTTATTTACCAGAGGTTCTGGAAACTCATAAGATTAAATGAGCTGTAAAGGTGACAGAGGAAACAGAGTGCAGTCCTCATTTCCATCCAAATCTTGCAGCTTTTGGAGCAGCTGCTATAAGTCTTACAAGTTTATCAGAAGTCTCCTGCTATTTGAAGATTTCCTTGAAGAGCCGGTGGCTGGTGTGAAGAGATTGCATGTGAATTTCCACATATTTTTTTTAATTTTATTTTTTTTTCTAATGAAAAGCCAAGTTTCCATCCCTCCTGACTCTGGAGAGAAGCTTGCAGGTATGGAGTGCGAACACAGGGCCTCTGCACAAAGACTTCTAAACCAGAAGACCAAAAAAAGCAAAACCAAAACAAAACCAAAAAACCATAACACCAGATGACTATATATTTTTTCCAGCCTCTCCTGTGATTTTGGGACTCAGATGGTGGATGGCCTTGGGTCGGTAGTATTGCTGTTGCAGGCTAAGTCTGAAACCCACACCTCAGCCCTGCTCCCATATGACTAATCCCATTTGTTCTGTTATCCAAGCTATGCATTTTCCCTCTGATTTCCAGCATTTAAAGATGTGTTGCAAAAGCAGAAATGTGCTTGCTGTGATACGCTCGCCCTGCTATTACCCACGCGATTAACAAAATAACTCACATCAGGGGCTGCTTGAGCGGACGCTGCAGAGCTCGTGAGATGAGAAAAGTTGCTTCATTAAAATAATTCGAGAAAGAGCAAAACCGGACCTCCTCATTTTACCTGCCTGCATTAAACTGCGAGAAACTCAAAAGGTGGAAAGGAGGAGTGGCAAGGCCAAAGGGGAACACTAGCAGCAAGGGACACCAAAGCTCTGGCAGGGGTTTCTGGTATTACGAAGTGGTCGCGGAGTCAATTTTTCTCCTTTTTCTGACCACACGGGGGACAGAGTACCTCAAGAGGAGCAATTGCAACAGAAGCACATCCAAACCAGATTACCTTTGATTTTGTAGGATTTGGGTCAATGATCCAGTATATCTGAGGGAGGTAAAGAATCATTTCTGTACAGCTGCGTGATCCAGTTAAAATTGATGACCCTTCTCCTGGGAGTAGACATCCTCACAGAAGCCAACACTCAGATGTTGCCTGATAAGGAGGAAGAGATTTTTACATTTGCCTTTTGGGTTCTTTGGAAAGAAGTGTTTCTCTCCTAAGACCACTGAATATTTGTTATCATTCATTCCAGCAAAAAGTAAAATATTTTAAAAGGTGCTACAATCTTGTAGTGTTCCTATGAGCAAACAGTATATTGGCTGTATGTTATATTGGGGGTGTTGGTGGATGGGAAGCTCAACATGAGCCAGCAATGTGTGCCCACAGCCCAGAACCTGGGCTGCATCAAAAGAAGTGTGGCCAGCAGGGTGAGGGAGGGGATTCTGCCCCTCTGCTCTGCTCCTCACCTGCAGTGCTGCCTCCAGCTCTGGGGCCACCAACAGCAGAAGGACAGTGCTGTGGGGACAGGCTGAGAGAATTGGGGGTGTCCAGCCTGGAGAAGAGAAGACTCCAGGGAAACCTTAGAGAAGCTTTCCAGTATCTGAAGGGCACCTACAAGAAAGCTGGAGAGGAACTTTTTGCAAGGGCATATAGTGATAGGATGAGGGGTAATGGTCTCAAACTGGAAGAGGGTAGATTTAGATTAGATATCAGAAAGAAATTTTTTACAATGTGGGTGGTGAGACACTGGCCCAGGTTGCCCAGAGAAGCTGTGGATGCCCCATCCCTGGAGGGGTTCAAGGCCAGGCTGGATGAGGCTTTGTGTGACCTGGTCTAGTGAGAGGTGTCCCTGCCCAGGGCAGGGGGGGTGGAACTTGGTGATCTTTAAGGTTCCTTCCAACCGAAACCATTCTATGTTAAGTCCCATTCACCTCTTAGTCTGATGGGGAAACATGTCAGCTGGCAAATCTGCCTCCCCTCACCCTTCATCTTTCCACATGTTTTAATAACTTCACCACCTGCCACAATTTCTGACCTTTAGCTCCATTACCTTCACATACTGTCCTTCACAAAGTCCTCACTCTGCATTTGCATATTCCTGACATAACTTCTGTTTTCCAGAATCCATATGAACTAATTTGCTTTATGCCACTCTTTGGTCTCCAAGTTTTTCAAGTTTTGTGTAACACGAAGCATAAGGAGGATGTTGTGCTGGAAAACGTGGCAGCACCAGCACCGCTTACTTTCTTGTAGCTTCAGCAATTTGCTCAATTTCATTGCATGAACCAAACAAAAATCTGAACAATATAATGCAGCTCACATGCTGTAAGCAAGCTGTGAATTTAGAATCGCCAAAAGCAAAATTTAAATTGGACAAAAGAATATCTGAGCTCGAACTCTGCTCTTTCTGCGTATCCTCACTGGTGAAGCTTGATTAGAAAATGTTAATGTTATGTGAAGATGAAAGAATACAGAACTGAACTAAATCAAGGTATTTTTCAAAGTAAAACAAATATTTGAGAAACAGTTTTCTACAATTTGTTCATTTCTGTCAGCCAGCCAGTGATCTGGGACTTAAATCCTGAAAACATTCTTTTATCCCTTGGTTCTGATTCAGACCAGAGAACAAGCCGTCTCTATATTTTTATATTACTTCTGTGTTGTGGCCAGGGTGAGAACAGAAACTTAATAACCTGTTTCAAACACCTTGCCTTTTTGGAAGGCTTTCAAGTCCTTCACAGCAGAACTAGCTTCCTGCTCTCATTTCACAGGGGTCACCTGCTCAGCATCCTCAGATTTATGGAGACAGTAAAACGTTGCTGCAAACCTCATCTTCCACTCTACTCTTTTGACCACATCATTTTTTCCCTATGGCCTCCCATTTTCAAACAATAGTTTTGTTTCCCACTTTCAAAGTCCTGTACAGACTTGGGAAGTTGGATCTCACTCTCAGCCCATCAAGCCACTTCCCTGTGTACCACTCAAACAAATTATTTCACATTTTCTCCCAGACCATACTCCTCACAACTGCAAGGAGCTCCCAGCAGGATTTATGTTCCCCCTTCCAGCAATGAGGTGGGGGGGCCAGAGGGGCTGGAACACCTCTCCTATGAGGACTGAGAGAGTTGGGGGGTTCAGCCTGGAGATGAGAAGGCTCTGGGGAGAACTTAGAGCCCCTTCTGGTCCAGGGCTCCAGGAGAGATGGGGAGGGACTCTTGGTCAGGGAGTGGAGTGATAGGACAAGGGTGATGTTTTTAAACTGAAAGAGGGGAGATTTATATTTTGATAAGGAAGAAATTCTTTGCTGTGAGGGTGGTGAGCCCCTGGCCCAGGTTGCCCAGAGAAGTTGTGGCTGCCCCATCCCTGGAAACATTCCAGGTCAGTTTTGATGGGGCTCTTAGCAACCTGACCTAGTTGAAGATGTCCCTGCTTGTTGCAGGGGGGTCGGCCTAGATGACCTTGAAAGCTCCCTTCTTTCCCAAACCATTCCATGATTCTACAGTTCTGTAAGGGAAGCCCCTGCACGTGGGTGCCTTTTAAAATGTCTGGGCATCCCCAGCCTGTGAGTCATTCTCATCTTCGTTATGAAAAGTAAAACGACGTGTTCCATAACTTGTTCAGCCTTTTAAGAAAAGAGGTGTAACAGAGTCATTTGAAGGCATCCGGGATTTCCAGATCAGGAGACACTGGAGGAGACCAAGGCTGTAAGGAGATCCTCCTGGTTTACCAAAACAGATGGGGGCAGGTTCCCACATATGGGGAACCTCTTCCCGCACATCTACTGCAGATGTTACCCTTGGCTGAAAAAGGGAGACAGACACACACCCATAGCTACATATATTATATCTGTTTGGTTCAGGGATGTCACAGTAAGAGACAAAGGATCCTTTGGGACTGATGGGCTCACACATGTTCCTTATTACTCTTCAAGATTAGACACCTGATACTGCAACCACTTAACACCCACCCACACAGCTTTGATGTCTGCTGGCCTCGGTGGTAGTTTACCAGTTAACTTGTCCCAAGTGCTTCTGAAAAACCCCACAGAGACCCACGACTGCAGCCAAACACATTTGAGAGCCTGGCTCTGAGTTTAACCAGCTCACTGGCAGCGTTTGACACCTGCATCTTCTATTTTACCACTTTTTACACACTGAAGAGCCAAATAATTACCACCAAGCCGTTATTTATTCTTTTTTAACAAGACAGCTCTTGCATCAAAGAACAGTATTAATCCTTCTGTCTCGTCTTCCTCTGACGTACTTCACAGCTGAAAAGTCCAGTAAACAGCCAGACTTTTCTGGGGGGAAGGGAACAAATAAAAGTGGTGTTGAAGTGGAAGTATTAAAAGATGGGCAAATAAAACTGCACGGATAATTACCTTGAACTATTTTAACTCATTTTAAAAGGTAATAAATACGGCTATTCACACGTATCCCCCAAGGACAGTATTCTTCTACAATGATGAAAGGTAGAGTATAAACCAGTGCTGCTAACGTTATTATGATAATCCTATGTACTTCTGCAGCTGCTTGCACTTAACTGTTTGTGTCACAAAACAGTTTTGCTAATCAAGTTCCTTTACAATATTTTTTTCCAGTTCCTTTTCCTTTTTTTTTTTTTTTACCTTAAGGCACATTTAACCATCTTTATAAATAAACTATATCAGTGTACATCCACGTTAGCCATTTTCCCCAAAAAATCTTTTCCACGCAGAAGCTCTGCCTCCAGCACATATCTATTACCAACCTCAGCAAGTTGTCATACCAGCACAGGTTTCCTGTCTCAGAATCCATCTGCTTTTTAGATGTTCCCCCCCTCCCCCCATTAGAAGAAAAAGCCTTTGCAGGCAAAACAGCAATTCACCTTGGTCCACTTTGCGGATGCTTGACACACGACAGCGCCGTTCTCGGGCAACTCATCTACAAATAGTCTAATGGAGCACTTTTACGGGGCTGCTTCTAAAGAGCTGACACGACTCTGGCACTGCCAGCCCTCAAAGTGATGGATAAGACACGTTATTTTAAAGCTCCAATATTCTCATCACAAAGGAGCCGTGCCTGTGTTGATCCTGCTGAGCCGATGCTGAGCCAACACGGTGAGCCCTGGGGGGTCTCTGGTTGTCCCCGGGGATCTCTCATCCCACATTTTGGAGGTTCGGAGCCAGCAGAACCAGGGGACAACCCACATCCTCACCGCAGCTGACAGCACGGGCCTGCTCCGAGCCTTGGCCATGACAAGTCAGCATTATTCATATCTCAGAGTCAACCCTAATATTTTATTCTGGGCTAGGCGACAGCGGTCCCAGGGATAATTAAATTAGCTGTGGAGATTCTAGTCCCAACGTGTAATTTCGAGTGTCTCCCTGTGCAAATTAGCTGCGGGCCACGATGCTAGTCACCGCCGGGCAGAGTGACATTGCCTGTGTTTAGTGATCCTGTAGTTATGTTCATCTAATTTTTGGTTCACCTGTTCTGTGACTGAGCTGACAGGATTTTATCACGCATCAGCACTGAAGCATGACACCATTAATCTCACGGATGTGCCAGCCTCACTCGGCCCGTTTTGCTAGCAAGTGCTGTAAAATAAATATTCCCACAAAGCATTTTAACCCGCTCATTACCTGCCCAACTGATTGGGCAGCCGGGACCTCTGGGCTGTATTTTGCTATGGAACAGCACCAACCAGGCTCTCCGTGCCACTTGCTGCACCTCCAAAAGGAGTGGAGAACAAACTATCAAGTTTTTTCCAAGCAATCTGAGGAGTGCCGTGCGTTGAATTCCTCAAAAAAATAATGCTTTGAAGGGTCTCAACCTCTTTATTTTGTGTTTGCATTTCAGGTTATGTCCCTGATTGAGTAGATACTATGCATTGAAGTGATATGAGGGAACATGGGTGGATGTATTCAAATGTTTGTTGTGACATTTGGCACCTCTCAATGAAAAGCAAGGAGAAATGGACGAATGAATGACCCTAAAGTGTCACCGAGCAAGTGCAAGACAAACATAACAGCATGAAAAGCAGCAAGTAGCAGCACAAAGCGTTGTCTGTTCGTGGGGATGAAATGGCACAGAAAGCAGGGAGAGAATAAATGAGATGCATATTAAATTACCGTTACAATTATACTGTTAGTAATGATGCACAGAGACACTCATCTAATATCTGTCTAAAATTATCCTGTGGGCAAAAGCAGTCTTTCTCCCACTACACAAATGAAGGCTAATTAGTGATACAAATGCTTGATTTTCATTTCTTACACACACAAATGTAAATCAAGAGTCTGCCTATAAATAAAGTTATGCTAATGCAAACTGATAAAAGAACAAAAATAATACATAGAGAATATATTTTTTAAATGCTTCTCTATTATTTTTATCTATTTATCTGTTTATTACAAATAAACAGGAAGTTACATGGATTGGAGATCTTGATATTTTTTTCTCAAAACAAGAATAAAAGGCAAGTTTGCACATGCCTTCTGCAGTGAAAGAGGTCTGAGGCTGGACATGCACAAGATGATGACTGCAAAGCTTTTATAAATAGAATCACAGAATCATAGAATTGCCTCAATTGGAAAGGGCATTTCAGATCATCCAGTCCAACCATCAACCTAACGCTGACAAATCCCACCGCTAAACCATATCTCCAATGAGGCTTAGTCTACCAGTAGCCTTGTTTCTTTCTGTTATTGTGCCAGGGCTAGAGCTACTGCATGGAAGAGCTGGGAATTCAGGATTGATTCTCTGTCATCTACTGCATAGTCTGAGAAAGATGAGAAACAGGCACAATCCTAACAAAATCAGATACCACACCTTGCATTGCATCTTAGACAAGGAGGATGGGATCAGTCGATGGAGTAGTTTGGTTCTTGTGCCAGAATCACAGAATGGCAAGGCTTGGAAGGAACCTCTAGAGATCATCTAGTCCAACCCCCTGTGAAAGGAGATTCACTGAGAGCAGGTTGGACAGGAAAGCGTCCAGGCAGGTTTGGAATGTCTCTAGAGAAGGAGACTCCACAAACTTTCTGGGCAGCCTAGAAGGCTGATCCCCACCCAGAATCCAGGCTTGTACCAACAAAGCTACATCCAGTGGACTCCTTGCCAACATGGTATCCCAAAATGCTGTCAACCCTGACTTTTCCCAGCCACCTCAGGCCAGCAAGAGCACAAGTGGGCAATCACCACCAGCTCAAGCACAGGCCAGTAATGACCAAAAGATGGCAGTGGCATATTCCTCTGCTCAGCATCACAACTGTGCAGGCCATTCCTGGAAGGCACTTGACCTATTTGTTTTTATCTACAGTGACTCTGAAATTGTAGCCTTCTCATGCAAGCTGTCCCAGAGCTTTAGTACTACCAGAAATTTTTTCTTAATGCCCAACTTCACTTATTCGGTGCTGCAATTTAAGATTACTGTTTCCTGTTCTTTCTCCCATAGACATGGAGGGGTTGTTCCCTGTCCTTCTGTAGCAGCTTTCACAATCCTGAAAAATTCTATACCTTGCTTCAGCCTTCCTACACAGACAATCCCACTTTGTTTAATTTTTTCTACATGTGCCATGATTTTCTAGGCTTCAGCTCATTTTCATTTTTTCCTTGAAACTGTGTGCACCTGGTCCATAATTTTCTTGTTGTATAGTGGATAAGACTGGGTACACTGGACTGGATCCAGCAATGAGCCACAGAATAACTTCAGGACTTCACAGGTTGCATTTCTGTTTATACCTCTCTCCACCATTCTCATCGTGGCATGGGACTGTCAACACATGTTCAGCATGTGGAACACAGTCAGCACCTAAAGCTTTACTCCAGTTATTCCCCATCGTATGTTGCTGTAGATAATCAATTGTGCCAATATGTAGTACCTGGTACATAGAATCATAGAATCATAGAATGATGTGGGTTGGAAGGGACCTCAAAGACCATCTAGTTCCAACCACCTGCCATGGGTAGGGACACCTCTCACTAGAGCAGGTTGCTCAAAGCCCCATCCAGGCTGGCTTTGAACATTTCCAGGCATAGGGCATCCACAACTTCTCTGGGCAACCTGTTCCAGTATCTCACAGTAAAGAATTTCTTCCTAAAATGTAATCTAAATCTCCCTTCTTTCAGTTTAAAACCATTAGCCCTTGCCCTATCTCTCCACTCCCTGATCGAAAGTCCCTCCCCATCTTTCCTGTAGGTCTCCTTTAGGTACTGGAAGGCTGCTATGTGGTCTCCCTGGATCAGCCTCTTCTCCAAGCTGAACAGTCCCAACCTTCTCAGCCTGTCTTTGTAGGAGAGGTGCTGTAGCCCTCTGATCATCTTCGTGGGTCTCCTCCGGACTCATTCCAACAGATTCACCTAATCTGCCCATCAGTCAGCATCAGTGGAGTTGCAAACTTGCCACCTCAACAGCTAGCATATCTGCGAGGTGTGTGGTATGTCCCTGCCCTCCCTTTATGGTGACATCCTCGTGGATAAGCTGCATTAACATCTTCACTGTGAGTATCGCAGAGGGCACCTGTAGCTTCAGCCCTACATCTCCCTGTGAAGAGTGTAAGAACACGGCTACAGTTCCCCAAGAGCAACCTTCAGCACACTGGCAATGGTGCCAGCACAGAACAGGCTGCAGATGCAAGAGGCATATTCTCTGTCCTGTCATCAGGTTTCTAGTGAGAATATTGATGACTTGGCTGACGAAGTATTCTGTATACCAGCAAAACTGCTGAAAGCTGAATATTGTTTCTGTACAGAAATGATGGCAAAGCCAAATGCAGAAGAGCTCCTGCTTTTTTTTTTTGGATATACTCCCATTTGACACTTTTTACACTGTGGTCACCATAGCACTAACATCACATAGCTATTCTTAGAGAAGTGGTACTATCAAGAGTTTTATTTTACACTGACTAGTCTTTTTTAACTATAAAAAATAGTTAAAATCTGCTTTACAGAGATTTTTATTATTGGGGTGGCTGAGGAATGCTGAATTCACTGAATTGAATAATGTAACTAAGCAGAAATATCTGAAAATATATTATAGTGCTATAAAGAAAAATGTATACCAAAGAATCCAACACAGAGCTTATATTAGTCTTACATATTTTATTTATGTGCAGTTCATTTCTGTCACGGTATATAATAGAAATTATAGAAATTAAAATTCAATTAGCATTCTGAGTAACTTGACATAACTGAGTTTTAGACAGTTCTTGACATAACCTCAGCCACAGTCATTTTAGATCCAAAAGTCATCTGTTATACTCAAGGCTTCCACATATGATAAATTTCCTGTATTGACAGCTAAAGAAAAAAAAAAAGTTTAAAAATAATCTAAGGAAGAAATTGTTTTATAAATTGGAAAATAAAACATGGCAGATACTGAGGTGTGTGAACACAAACTGGTGAGAGGGTAAAGGGCAGTCTTTTTTTTATGTCAACCCTCCATTTTTATGGCCCTGATGTGAGTTTGAAGGGGATAAAATTTCACACGGAGATTTGTCAGCCATCAGTGTGATGCCCATGCGGCATGTTTTTGAAAGTGTGAAGTTTCCCAAAAGTACAGAAACAACACAAGCCACACGAGAGAACCACACTCAGTGTTTGTAGTACTATAGCACAGACTCCAAAACCCCATCCCAAGTCTTTTTCAAACCATATTGCCACCCGAGCAAGTATATTTTGCAACATACCTGCAGGCTGAAAATCACAGACGCGAGTTGATGGGCCTGGGTCTGGATGAAGCCTAATTGGTTCATGGATTAAGCTGAGCACCACTGTAAGTGTAATTGGCCCCACATCGGAAGGAGGAGTTGGTGGCTTAATGATGTTGTGGAACTCAATGAAAACACTTCATCTCAAAAATACTTGAAACTTAACAATTTTTGTCATGTTCCCTGGATAAAGTAGGCTGGCAAGAAAGAAAAAGGATTTTCAAATAATGTGACTTTTTGTAAAAATTAATACAACCAGAACCTTGCAAAGTAGAGGTGGGACCAGAAATGGGCTTTTCTGTAGATGCTTCTTCCATTGCTGGTGGACTTACCATGAATGTCTACCCACTACTGTGCTACTGCACATTACGAGGTGAAAAGTGAACCTCTGGCAGATACCCAGAAGTTTCAAGGTCTTGGATCTCCTCACCCAAGAGATCCACACTGAGGGCTTCCCTCAGCTCCTTCCCCTGAGGGAAAGGGAATCCGTGTCTGGTGTGACCAGGTGCGACAGGGTAGAGCTACATCTGTCCTGCTGCTTAATACAAAATGAATGCAGAGGGACAACTCTGCTTTCTCAGAGTGCTTCCAAAGATGAGTAAATTGTTCAATTTGTCTTGTGATCACGAAATAACAGAAAAACATTCTGGCCTTCACTGAGGTACAACGAATGGAAGAATTATTCTCTGTTAGAAAGAAGATATGGTTTGTACTGGGGCTGCAACATTCAGATGCACCATTACACTGGAAAGCCAGGAACATTTTAAAATAAATTCTTATTGAACACATGGATTATCACAAAAAGCATTGTTTTTCAGCACATGGTTTTAAAATGGGATATTCATGCAATAACACACAAAACTGCACTTATCCAGTGTTGTTTTCAGATTTCCTTCTGTTCAGTATTTTCTGCAAATAATTAAACATGAACAGGAGTTTGCAGCACCGCAAGTTCCCAAGCTCTCCTGTGCACCAGCAATACCTCCTGGCTAAAATGAGATGATGCATCTGCATTTCTTGCCTGAAGAGCGGGTGCTGACGGAGGGTGCTAAAGGAGGGCTTGTTGCGTCCTCTCCCTCATTAAACCTGCCACTCTTTGAATCTGCTGCAAAACCAGATGATGTTTCACCAGATCCGTGTGAAACTTCACCCTTTGCCAGAGCCTCAGGTGGTGCCTGTAGTGCAAGACCAGCTGCAGGACGGCTCTCCAGGTGAATGGACATGGACCTTCAGACATGGTTAGGCACTAGGGGTTCTTCAGCTGCAAACCTCCCAGCTCTTTAAAGTCTACTTTTTCCAGTGCGCCAGTACAGGATTCCTTCAGTGATGGTTTTGCTTAAGCATTTTACTATTAGAACTTCTGAAAACGTTGCCTGGAGCATACAGTTCTGAACATGTTGAGCACCCGCCATGCCTACAAATGTCAATGGGAAATGAGAGATATTTCTTTACACCTTCCTTTAAATGAAACTAAGAAAATCTTTTCCGTAGGAACTGTCATAATCACTTGGCCTCAATAGATATGATTATGTATAATTAGAATAAAGCTGGTTGATGACATCATGATGAATTCACTCCAAGATGCAGCTGTGCAGGATCTG
>JAHREE010000152.1:268955-306067 GCA_033628505.1 Tringa tobata
CCAGCAATACTTCCTGGCTAAAATGAGATGATGCATCTGCATTTCTTGCCTGAAGAGCGGGTGCTGACGGAGGGTGCTAAAGGAGGGCTTGTTGCATCCTCTCCCTCATTAAACCTGCCACTCTTTGAATCTGCTGCAAAACCAGATGATGTTTCACCAGATCCGTGTGAAACTTCACCCTTTGCCAGAGCCTCAGGTGGTGCCTGTAGTGCAAGACCAGCTGCAGGACAGCTCTCCAGGTGAATGGACATGGACCTTCAGACATGGTTAGGCACTCAGGGCTCTTCAGCTGAAAACCTCCCAGCTCTTTAAAGTCTACTTTTTCCAGTCCTCCAGTATGGGGTTCCTTCAGTGATGGTTTTGCTTAAGCATTTTACTATTAGCACTTCTGAAAACGTTGCCTGGAGCATACAGTTCTGAACGTGTTGAGCACCCGCCATGCCTACAAATGTCAATGGGAAATGAGAGATATTTCTTTACACCTTCCTTTAAATGAAACTAAGAAAATCTTTTTCGTAGGAACTGTCATAATCACTTGGCCTCAATAGATACGATTATGTATAATTAGAATAAAGCTGGTTGATGACATCATGATGAATTCACTCCAAGATGCAGCTGTGCAGGATCTGTAGAATTTAGCAAAATGTGGCTAAAGGAAATAAATGCCACAGATGTAATTAAACATTTCACACCCATTCATTCATCTGTTAGAGTGGCCAACAAGCATCTATACTTGTTGATGAGAGGGAAAAGTATCAGTTACTCTAGGCATATTTCACAATTCTATGCATTGCAATCTTTAAAAAATTTAAATGGAAATACCTGACTATGCAAATCCCCCCATAAGTGACCATCTGTCGTGCAAATCTCTGTAGCTGACATTTCCCCCTAAGCTGTTTTACACCCCACCAGTTGCACGGTTTTAGCCCCATTAACATAGGGCTGACAAGTCAGCACAAAACAAACTGTGCCTGAAATGGAGACTATTGAATTCTACAGTACAGTCAAGAAATCAGCACTGGTAATGCCAAAGATGTGTAATGAACAAATAATAAACCCATATGAAATTTGATGCTGCGTTCGTTCTGGCACAGTTAACATTTTTAGGCTCTAAGAAGCTGTCTCACATTGATTTGTCAGGTTACAACTTGCCAGCCCAGGTTGGAACACATTTGCAGCACAATACTGACAAAGACTTCTTAGGAACCGGAATTTTTCAATGGCAAAATTTGCACTATTCTTTTTCAACCTTAGCAGCATTTACAAAACAATTCATCTAGATCAAAGTTAGTAAAACTTCCCATTCTTCAGAACTTCCCCTCAGTTGGGTAAAAGTGATCTGCAGCAGGCAGGTACTTTTCAACACACAGATATCGTGTCAATCACTGACCTGAAAGAGGGGGAATACTGCTCACCTATCTTCCAATAATAAAAGAAAGAGAAATGTCATGTCAGTATAGATTCTCAAATGAAAGGAAAAGAAGGTTGGGGCTTTCTGCCATCCTAAATCATCCTCCTCTCACTACACCTCAGTGTGCAGTTTTTATTAATAACATTCCATAACAAGAAAGCTTTCCATACAAAATTTCATGTGATTCACAGTCTAGTGCAGACATCCTCTCAAAGATCTAGGCACAGATCTCTATTTTTAAAGAGCTCAGCACAGCCCAATTGAGTCCAAACTTTCAAAAAGACTCAGTTCCCATTTAATCCCCCAAAGGAGTGTGAGAATCTTAGAAGAGCTCAGTAGCCAACTGTCATTGTCAGGTACACGGCCCAGATCTTGAAGAGATTTTAAATGTGCTGATCTTTTTTGAAAACGTAGTTATTAGTTTTGGTCCCTCAACTGGGACAAGCTCTTTTGACAGTTGAGGCCCACCTGTTGGTGCCAAGCTTCTCCTGAAAATTCTCCTTTTGTGGCTGAGAGAATATTCATTGAATGAAATGAAAGGAAATAGGAAAAAAAAAAAAAGATTAAAACTTTTCTTGAAGAAAAAAAGAAAGATAAACCAACTTCCATTGACATTCCTGTTTTGAAGTATTTTCATTCAGAAGTGCTATGAAGTCCTGAACGTAGCAATAGAAAGCGACAGACCTGGCTCAGGACATTTATTTGGGCTATGAGAATGTCAGGTCCCTGATTGAAATGGTTTCCTGCTTTCTGGTCAGCTGTTTATGGGCTTCCTGCAGCAGCTAAGGAGAAAATGTGCCATTTAATTTGATAGGTCTCATCTTCCCAATTCCAGACAGAACATCATCCAAGGCAAGAGGGAATTGAGGGTTGTAATAGACATTTTAAGCCAACCATGTTTTTGAAAGCCTTTTGCTGAAGTAATCTGAAAAATTGCCAAAGGGCAGGGCTACCAAGCAGGTATTGAACTGGGGGTCTTTGTCCTGCTTTGAAGTCATATTTGTCACTGGCCTTTCAAATTATCTAGAAGACATAATGCATGATGACTCAATTTTCTACATACATAATAAAAAAAAAAAAGTGTATAGTATGTTGTAGAGATACACAGTATAATGTAGATAGCTTATAGATAAGATTTCATCTGCTGACCAGGTGATTTAGCTTAATTGCACTTTGAAACTTTATTTAAAATCTGAGAGAAAATTTACAATTACCTCCATGGGCATACATTACTAGTATAAGTTTTCTTTTGGCTCAAGGTTTGAAAACACAAATATGGCATATTTTGGACTTAATTTCTGTGGACTTGAGAAATGCTTTCCTTGGCCAGACATGCTAGTTCTGCTGGGGTGGTAAAAGCTGGTTTGACAGCAGCACATCACACCGATTCAGGAATTAGAAGTGGCAGGGAGGGATGCTTGGGCAGCAGACAGTTGCTCATGCCTCCCAGGGGGAACTGCTGCATGATACTCTGGAAAGCTACATTTCAGGCAGCTGGTAGCTAGGGAAGATGGGGAGGAGGAAGGCGGACAAGCAGTACATACTTGAAAAGCAATTTTCTTTTTTTTATAATAAAACAGGATTCTTTGACTATCACATGCTGTGGAGAAAAACAGTATTTGTGCTAAAGAGATACTGTACTAGCAAATTGTAGAAGTTAAAAGACTGAGCTGTACTTAATACGGGAAACATTTTACAAAGTTGAAAAAAGTGAAGTCTACATGGGATAATTGCATGTGTAGATTGCTAATTTAATCTGAAAAGCATGCACATAGGCACAAACATTGACACACACACAAACACAGATAAAACACACAAATGCATAGAACTCACACAACCCTGTCTACCATGCCAGAACATCCTGATTCCTTGCCAGCTACCCGTGAATTAATATATCACAAACGTTCTTCCCTACACAGCAAAATTTATCGCTGTCATGTTCATCCACCATCACAACTCTGAACCCATGAAGTCTGTAAAAATAAGAGTCTGATTATTGATTTGTGTTTCTTATACCTGTCCCCTAATAAACTTACTGCCCAGTCGCGAAAGAAACAATATTCCAGTTGATAGAAACAGGAAAAGATTTGACTTTTTAATAAAGGTATGCTAATCTACGTAATCTAATATAATTCAGAGTAAACGAAATTCATTTAAAACATGCACACACACACTCCTGAATGTCAGTGTATCAGAAAAGGAAAAAATGGAGTTGAAACTGTTTTCTATTCAGTTATTCTTTTTAAGCTCAAGGAATTAAAAGTACTCAGAGTGTAGAGCCATTTCAGCTACAGAACAAGGAGAGGGGCCTCTTTTTTAATTATTTTTTTTATTGTCTTATAACTAACTCAGCAGAAATTCCAGTAAAACACTATTGCTTTCAAACACGACCTGGCGTTGCTAAAGTGTCACCTATTTTGGGCTGTTTTCTTTAAAAGTACATTGTTTCAAACAGAAAAATGTCTAAGTAGCCTAAAAATCAATGTTAATAGGTGCATACATTTTAAACCTTGACAGATCTATTGCGATCACCAAATCTGACCTCCTCTGTACCACAGGGCATGCAAACTCAACCATTAGTTTATACATTGAACCATAATTTATAGAACAATAGCAAGTATTTTAGCAAGATAAACAGTTCTGTTTTCATTATTTCCAATGACGGGGAACCCATCTCATCCGGAGAGAAGCTGCTTCATTCATTAACCAGTGATGAATATTTTTGCCTTACATTTGATTGAACATTTTTGTACTTTCAACTTCTGACCACTGAATTTTAATTCAGTGTCCAGTCCAATTAATTTGTGTGCAGTGAATGAGTGTACTTCCTTCCAGGAGCAGTTAGTTCCTGGAATCATCTAAATTATCTAAAAACTATCTGAAAACATTGTATCCAGGCCCAGTTTACAGTGCATACTTTTGTTTCTCTCAAATAATTTGAAATAATGACTCCTACAATTTTTTAAATAAGGTAGTAGGCAAATTGGGGATCCTCCAAGACTTACAGTATCCATGGATATTTTTTGGGTTTGGTTTTTTTTTTCACAGATTGGAGTCATGACACTGTCCCACTTGAATACTGCCTCATATTAATGAAATATATTGCTGAAATAAAAACTAAAATTTTCTGCTAGAATGAAAAAGAATCTGATGGGACCCTTCATATCACTTCATGTGCTTCACTGAAGCCAAAATCCCCTCCTTTATTAGAAAATTAGATCAAGTTAGGACATGAACTCTAGGAGTTACATTTGTTAAGAGGATGCTAAAATAATTTTGTCATTCACATGGACATAGGCTGTCACTTAATATTGTGGCAGGTCTTGAGAAAACCCCACGGGGAAAACCTTACTAAAGTTAGATTTGCAGTTAGCTGACGCTATTTCCCAAGTACATGTTCTATCCTGACCTAATTTTCCAGAAGAGGCAAACCTTGAAAGGGGCTAATTTGAAGTATTGATTGGAGAAGAAGCATCTTGAGCGGCAAATTCCCTGGCTTATTAGGGCACATGATTGAATTTGAAATGTAAAAAGCACTGCATAATTTTTCAAAGAATATTGTTGATGGCAAATAGTTTTAGCAGGCTTTTCACTGTCACACCTCTTTTGCTTTTGTTTCATAGCTAAGCTCGTTATAGGCCTACTGTCTGTGTGAAAGCTACAGCCTGTAACAGGTCTTGGAAACTGTGAGGACTAAAAGTTGTGGAGAATCCCCAGGATCTTTCAAAGGTGATTCAAAATGACAGGGGTGTTTACAGTCCACAAAGAAGCTTACTCTGGGCAGAAGCATCCTTGGATCCCAGAATCAGGGACTAGAATCCTGGAGAGGCTCCCAGCTGTGCCTTTTTAAATTCAGAAAATGAAGTACAGTTGGTATTTACGTATGTATATGCATACATATTTCATAGTCCAAGTATAAAGGCATTTTAACCACAGACATGCAAACATTTCTGGATGGAGAACAACATAAATTATCCAAGAGAGACGGCTTTCAAAGCTAAATCCTTATCTAAGATGTATCGAAACAAAACATTTATATCAATTCCAACACAACGTCCCTATCACTTTTTCTTTTTTTCTCCTGACAGCAACAGTGTTACTGACCTAAGGGATACGTTATCCAATCCAAAACCAAGAATAGATGAATTGGCAATATTATTGCTCTGGTTTATCTCTTTCCAGCTGTTTTTCCAACTCCTTGCTTCTAAAGTAGGAGTCCACTCTAACATGATGGAAATTAAATGCAAGCTTCCCAATTTGGATGATCCACAAGCTAAATTTAGAGATGTGGCTTGTTTTCCTTATTATCTTTAGAATTATTTCAATAGTAATTCAAATTTTCCTCTGAATTACAGCTTGCTTATATTTTAACCTGGACTGGACTTGGATATATGTGTCTTCAAATAGTAAGTTCCCTGTTTATACTAGATAAAACAATGCTGGGAATGAATATGATTCAAATATTCTCTAAAAAAATGCTACCACAATATCAAAAAAATTCTCTCTCCAAGAATTTTACACATTGTCATGTTACTCTTGATATAATCTAAAAGGTTCTAGTGCTTGATCCAAACCTATTGAATTGTAGAGTTCCAAATTCACACACCTGCATTTGGGTATTTGTGACCTACAATGTTATGGAAGAGCATCAAAACAATTTCTATTATGAAATTAAATTTGACAAAACTAATTGCTCTGACTCCCTAAGAAATCACCCATAAAGGAGTAAGATTCAGACACGAGTACAAACAAACATTATTTTCATCAGGATATATTTGCAGATGATTTATTTCCTAAGATCTCATTTCTTTTCCCCTAAGAACAAAGTAAATACAAAATTGTATTTCATGCTTTGAAACTCTTCTGGAATAAGGATGAATGAGTTGCTCAAAATAATAGGAGGTATTCAAATGAAAACATGTTTCAGAATGCTAAAAAAACCCCCAACTCTCTCCCTTGCCCTTCTAAAGCACAGCTGTTGAGAAGAAGAGAAAAATATTAACAGCATTTAATGGAAATTCTTTTAGTTTTGCAAAATTTAAATATTTTTTCTCATTGCACTTGGAACATCTTCATCATACTTGTGTGTATTAATTTTATATTTAAATTTTACTATCAAATGTTTTTTAAAAAGTTAGAAATATTTGCAAAAATCTAATTACAACCCTGCAGTAATTCCATAGAGGTGTAGTAGAAATGCATCTGAACCATTTATTTAAGCACAGTGTATGTACGAGTTTTTCAGCTTTTTCATATTGACTGTCCCTTAATCATTCACTAAGTTAGGTGTGAACCTAACTTTTTTAGTTGTTTCAGTTAGTTTAGTTTTTCGACTTTGAAAATCAATTTTAATGCATAGTATCAGATCCATGATCTCCTTATGAGAATAGCTTGCAACAGAGCTTGTGTGAAAAACATGGCAAATTGTGCCCTCCTAAGTTTGAAAGGCTTAAGGAAAGAAAAGAAAAAAAATCCTTTAATATTTTTAAAGAAAGAAAAATATGTCAGAACTCCAAAGCAGGTTTTCCTCTGTTTGTTGAATAAACAGAAAAAAAAAATAATATTGACAGCAGGTGACTACTTTTTCATGTTTTTGGCCAGGAATGGTTTTGATATTTCTGTGGTATATGTCCAAATCCATGCCCGCATCCATGTCCATGGCTGAATGAATGCTTTGGAAGAAGGGATGGAGCTCACCAGGAGTAACTCCTACATGATGAATGGAATAACACGAATGTAAGACCACCTCAAATGTGAGAAAAACCCAGCTCCACTGCCTGTGATGCACTTAGAGCTATGTGGAAAATTCACTACTGAAGAGAAGTCCACAAAAGACCAAAAATGAGTTGTGGGATAGCAATGAGCTGCCAGTCACTGGTTGAACTACCGTCACTAACTGGGTGTGTGCTCTTTGCCCGCTCCGATTACAAGATAACTAAGCTGCAGTGTGAGATATTCAATTATATTCAATGTGTATCTTAACGTCTTTTTAATGAACGAATCTGTTTTTCAGAAAGCAGTGCAAAGAAAAGATTTTTATACAAGATGAGGGATTTGGGTTTTTTTCCACCTTGCACTTTAACAATTTGACTATGAAATTCTTTCTCTCTTACTGCCCAACTGACAGCATAAATATTCACATTAAATTTCTTGTAAGCAAGGAGGAATGGGCAGCACAGTTATACTTAAGGGGGCTACAGGTGGCTGAAGAATTGTACCCAGCAAATAGCTATCCAGGTATTTCTATCAAACTGGGAAGATGAAAACAGTGAGATCCTGCAAGTTGCTGCTCGGGGTCTGGTGGCATTTGATTTTTAGTTTTCATTAAGGACTTTGTTGACAGAATACAAGGTATGCCTAATGAATCTTGAGACAATAGCTAACTGAGAGGGACTGCCAGTTGATTGGAGATGGGATTAGAATTAAAAATAACCTTAACAAATTGGACATATGGCAGGAAAGCATAGGATATTCCTCAACATACGGTATTGTCCTTGGGAAGAAGTACCCAGGCAAATGATGCACCAAGGGAGAACAGACCAGGTGAAGGACCTGGGACCTGCACACTGTTTGAAGGTGCCTCAAGCTTTGCATTTCTGCTGAACCTGCTGCTGGCCAAAGCCGAGCTCATCAGCGACAGTGGTAGTGCCTCTGGGATAACACAGTCAAGAAGGGAGGGAAAAAATGTGCAGCAGCAATTGCAACCGGAGAGAGGAGTGAGCACACGTGAGAGCAACAGCCATGCAGACACCAAGGTCAATGAAGAAGGAGGGGAGGAGGTGCTCCAGGTTCAGTCTGTGGAGAAGACCATGGTGAGGCAGGCTGTCCCCCTGCAGGCCATGGAGGTCCACCATGGAGCAGATATCCACCTGCAGCCCATGGAGGATCCCACGCCTGAGCAGGTAGGTGCCCAAAGGAGGCTCTGACCCCATGGAAAGCCCACGCTGGAGCAGGTTCCTGGAGGCCCTGTGGCCCCATCAGGAAAGGAGCCCACAGCTGAGCAGGTTTGCTGGCAGGACTGTTCCTGGACTGGAGAAGTCTGTTCCTGAAGGACTGCACCCCGTGGAAGGGACTGACACTGCAGGTGTTGGTGAAGAAGTGCACCCCATGGGAAGGACACAGGTTGGAGAAGTTCATGGAGCACCGTCTCCTATGGCAGGGACCCCACGCTGGAGCAGGGGCAGAGTGTGAGGAGTCCTCTCCCTGAGGAGGAAGGAGTGGCAGAGGCAAGGTGTGATGAACTGACCACAACCCCCATTCCCCATCCTCCTGCACTGCTTGGGGGGAGGAGGGAGAGAAATGGGGAGGGAAGTTGAGCCCGGGAAGAAGGGAGGGGTGGAAGAAAGGTGTTTTAAGGTTTAGGTTTTATTTCTCATTACCCCACTCTGATTGGATTGGCAATAAATTAAACCAATTTGCCCAAGTCGAGTCTGTTTTGCCCTTGACAGTAAAGGGTGAGTGATCGTGCCCTGTCCTTATCTCGACCCGTGAGCCTTTCACTTTATCTGCCCTGCCCAGCAGAGGAGGGGAGAAACAGAGAAATTTTGGTGGGCACCAGATCCAGCCAGCATCAACCCACTGCAGAAGCAGATGGTAAGAGCCTTCAAATATGCAAAGGCTGCTAAAGAAAGGCTGGGAACAGCATATCCATGTCTGAACAAGGATGATTCACCATTAGAAAAACTCTCAAACAATAAGGGTGCAGAAACCATGAAACAAATTGCTTAGGGATGCTATGGTCTCTCTGTCTGCAGAGACTTTTAGGAACAGTTAGGATGAGCTTGTGTCACAATCAGCAGTCGTTCCTGCTCTTGGAGAAGGGGTAGACTTTCGGCAGTCCCCTTCAGCCTTTGGTTTTGCAGATGAACTAGGATCAACCAACAGGAATTTCTCACCACATGATTTCTCCCTCCCTTGATCACAGGAGTCTTCAACTGCTTCCTCTCCACCATCCGATCTCTATACCATGTCTTTCAGATTCCCGCCCAGGTAAATTGTAAGGTCTTAAAAAAGGCAGCCCCTGTACCCAAACTGTAATTACCCCCCCGTACATCCAAAGAAAAAGGAGAACTATCTTCTACCCTTCCTTTCACACGGCCTTTCACAAGCTACATGCCCCAGTGAGCACATCTGACAGCAGCCAGGTATTCTGATAAAAAATGTTTTAGAGGGTGTTTGCTCAGCATCAGATTGTTAAGACACCTGCCCCATACCGAGTCAGTAGATATGACCCCTTGTAACTGCATTTCTCTGAGGAGCAGAGCATAATTCAAGCGAAATGGGCAGTGGAGCACCTCTTTCCTCATTATATTTTTAAAGAAAATACTAGTGGTATCAGTTCCTCTTTTTTTTGTTGTTTTTTTTTGTTTGTTTGTTTCTATCCAAAGCAATTCTTGAAACATCATTAAAGCAGGAGTTTTAAGTAAGCTGCTGAAACGTGAATGCAGATGGATCAGAAGTCTGAGTTTAGATTCATGTTTTCTGTTCTTACAGAAAGGAAATGAGACACCCAAAGATGTTGGCCAATCATCTTGCAAAAAGAATAATTCTAAAAATAAGACTTTACTGAATATTTTGCAAATCATGCCTAGCAAAGCATATTAATGAAGTCATGGGATTTACTGGCCTCAGCTGCTACTGTTGAAGACAAAGAATAAAAGAACAATCTTCCACTGATTTTGAGGAAGATCTACAGTCTTCATATTTTTTATGATAATTACACATGTTTCAGATGCAGAGAATCTACCTGGCAAGCAAGCCTGACCTTTTTTTAAAGGCCACCAAAGTAATTAGACTTATAAGCCTGGATAAGTCTGATTAAAGCCAATAATGAATTTCAAAGTGCAGATTTAGTCATATTCTAACAAATTCATAGGGGTCTTCCAGTGTGATCATTGTTTTTGCTACATTTCTTTCAGCCTGACAACCCCAAATCCTACCAAAAAAAACCCCCCAATCTTTGTGTGCATGATTTTTGCCTGTTATACATAGCTGATTGTAGATAACTAGCTGCTGAAAGGAGAAACAGTGACGAGCACATCGGGGTTGCCTGCCAAAGAGCATCTCCTCCTTCAAATATTCCTTCTCATGCTGCTGGCTAGCCTCTCCAGCCTTGCCACGTGGTGACAGTGGAGGAAAAACGTTGCTCACTGTACAGAAAATGAACTAAGAAGGACCACTTTCATAAGGATGTGTGCCCTTGTGCCCCCTAATTTTTTCCTGCTGTTTGTCCACCTCCCTCCCCTATCCTCTGTTTGCCGTGCTTGACAGTGTGTGCCATGACTATGTGTCTGCTGATGGATCAGCCAGTGCAAGCATGCTGATCGACCAGCTGGCTGTTGCCTCTTAGAAAGGACAAGGATCTGAATTACAACTGCTTTTGCCTTGCCGGGGAGCGCTCATTTGAGCTTGCCTTTCCCACCTTGCCCTCAGTTTGCTAACTACTGCCAGCTGGAAGAGGATGGCCAAGTTCTTCACATCTCCACTTTCATCATGGCTGAACACACGTCCCTTTCTGTGAGTAGCTGCCAATTCTTTATAGCGTTCACAAGAAATTAATACCTTTGAGCCCTCTGGCTGGCCGTCAAAACTGGCCAAAAAGTTTAAGGATTATTCAGTGAACACTAACAGACAGGTAGTGTGATCAGATATGTATAATTTTCCCAAAAGTTGAGCTGATGGTATATGCATAACTGCACTTATGGGCAAAATCAATGCTCAAAATACAGGATAAAACATGAGCTTTGGTGATGTCATGCATTACCATCTGTCAAATGAGTCGCAGGAACCAGCTGGGTGCACACAGTCACCCCGTCCCAACTATGAAAATAAAGCATATTAACTGAAACCTCAGCAGGGTTCTGCAAACCTTCACCTTTGCAGATTTGTCTCTGAGTTCTCCACTGTCTTCACTCAAGTACTTGCAGTTTGCTTCCATTTTGCCATGCAGATTTTTTTGAACCCAAAGTAATTTTGGGGGAAAAAATTAATCTTTTGCAGACCTGCCATATGATTTTACACTCTTGAATTGATGTTTGCTATGTGGCACAGTGACCCTAGCCCAACTTTCAAAAGCAACGTATGGTCTTAGCTAAAGTAAAGAAAAAATTCCAAAGTTGATCTTGATGCAGAATATAAACAGAATAAATATGATAGTTTTCTTAAAGGATTGCTTTGAAAGGCATATCCTTTTCTCTGTTCCAACAAGTAATTTATTTAACTGCAAGTGTCCCAATAGTAAACCATTACATCTTCTAGAACATTTGCCAACAGTAACTCCTCTGGACTGTTAGCAGGATGGGAGCACACGATAGTAGGATAACAACAACAAGATCTGCAGTAGATAAATACCTCAGGCTAGAAAAAGCAAATAACAAGGACTGAATAAAGATTTTAATATGCACAGTGAAAAGTAGCCTAGCTCCTGGGCTGGCAGTTTTATTCCCATAATGTTAATCAGAAACTCTAAAGCCTAGAAAACCTCTAACAGTCCTTTAATGCCCGTTATGCAAAGTTTGATATGGTATATTGTTTATTGCAATTAAACAATCCTTGATCCTCCCCCACTTTACACCTTGCCTTATCACTTCCAGCGTGGTGTAAAATGATGATGGAGCAAATAATAGAGTTTTTCTCCACCGTGCTCTTTGCACAGCTGGTAGCGATTACACAAGGTGCTCGGAAGAAAAGTACTGGGCTGACAGTTTCTCAGATATCTCTTCTTTCTTGTTTCTTAGTTCCCAGTCATTGACTTGGTGTCCATCGTTACATCAATAGTGTCAAATTCCCCGTAACACAAGAGTGAAGGCCATGGAGTACCGTGCTTCTTCCGTCCTCTCTTGGTGGCAGCCAGGACCCATCATGACCCTGCAGAAACCTGCTGCACACTTGGCTTGACTGAAGCTCTACCAAGGAATTCCAGCTTCAGTGCTCCATCAAAAAAGCCAGTGATTCTAAAGATTTCCAGGTGACCAGCAAAAACTCTACCATTTCCATAATTCTAATGGTCAGAAATGACAGATTTTAATGTTTTAATCAGGAAACTGGTGTAAAATGGAAACATGTTATTTTGATGGCATAATCAGCTTTCGTTTGCTTAGCTAATAAGCTTTATTTTCTATTAGGATAGGTTTACCTGCATTGCTGACAAAGAGTCAGTAACAAGATGGAACTGTCTTTTAGAATGGGAGAGCTGACAGTTAATATGGTACAAGTATTGGCAAAGCAGGTGGAGCCAATGGTCCAGCCGATGGGTCAACACACACACACACCAACTCCTCACCTGGAAATGTGCCTGAAAAGTATTGTTCTTTTCTGATGGCATTTTACATGTGATGCAAAATCCCTTTATGGTTGCATTTGCAGACTCATTTTTTAAGCAAAGGGCAAGGAGCTGCCAGCTCTGAGACCTGGTAGTCTGTCTGAAAATGGAGTGTCAGAAGAAACACATGATTTTTCAGCCCAAGTCCTCTTCCACTTTACATGGAAATGTACTGGAGGAAAGGACATAGGGGAAAAAAAAAAAAAAGGCATTAATAGTAAGAACAGGCAAGGAACTATCTTTACCTTCAAAAACTGGGGCTAAATTTATAGGCGGGATGTTGAGATATAAGGGAAAGTAATGGCTGTGGATAAAAGAAATTTTAAAGTAGTTGGCTGAACAAGGAGAGGTTTCAGCTGTCGCTCCTGGTCTGGCATGGTGAACACCAAGAGCATCTTGGATGTCTAGGACATCTGCCACAAAAAGATAAAATGTAAAGAAAATACATTCCTCTTCCCATTCTTGCACAAAAAGTAGGGAAATTGGATACAAATATTGGAAAGCACAGTATCGGCCAACACAGAGACTTGATTTAACATATAATCTTTCAGCTTTCTGCTTGGATGGTGTCATTAAAGTCCTTCATAATCAACGAATTTCACTTCTGCTGAAGGAAAAGAGGGAGCCTGAACACATCAGCAGTTCCTTAAGAATGTGTAAACAGCAAAAAAATTTAGTGAGTCATTAAGCAGATGATCCTGACGTTTTGAAGAGGTTCTTCCCAAGTTGTGCTGCCCCTCTGCCCAAGAGGGCAGGATCACTGTGGTGCTCTCACGATGAGAGCCTCTGCTTTGCATTTTTTAACAGGATTGGACGTAGTTTGTTTATAACCCAAAGTTCTGGCATTACGTTGGAGGTGACCCGCAGGATCATAGCAGGTGACAACCCTCCCATGTCTTAATCCCACTTCACGCTCTTTGCTAATCCCTGGCTGGAGACTTTGAACTATCAGATCTATCTGCTGAGATTTCCAATGGCCCAGAGCAACTGTAAAACTTCAGTTCAAACTCTCTTTATCTTTTCTGCAGGTTAGCCCCTGTCTCCTGTCTCTTTTTTTTTCTTTCTTTCTTTTTTTTTTTTTAAATGTAAAACCTGCAATTGATTTTGTGTAATGAGGCTCCATTCCCCCCCAGCAGCCCTAGCCAACAAGGGCACCACCTGAAAACTAATAGGCTAAATAATAATGTGAAGTGGCTGCAGCTTTCTGTTTATCATATGAATAGAAGCAGCGCTGGTCACAGTAGGGACGGCCTTAACAGGAGGACATAAAGGACACACATTCACATAACAGCTTTGTGCCAGTGTGCTACAAGCCACGCAGCCACAGAATGTGAACAATTGCCTCAGATGTGTCAAAACAAGAGCGAGCATGGGAATGGTGCAGACTTCTCAGCCATAGCTCCCGGGCAAGCTGGGGAAATATGCACGCATGTATGGAAATGGTCTTCTGCAGATGAGTAGGTTTTTAAAGCCGAAAGGAACTCCCTTATCACGGGAAGTCATATTTAGATCAAGAAGGTGTTTATGCAGCAAAAACACAGCTAGCAGATAGAGAGCTAACAGTATCTGTCTGGTTCAAATCACAGCAGTCATGAAAACGGGTCAAGGTGGGCTTCAGCCAATGTAGCTGGAACATAAGATCTTGGAAATTGTGGATCAATATTCGCCTGGATATCACTTTGTTGTGCCTTCATTACCATGCTTGCTTCCATTTTTTTAACTTAAATTAGCATAACTCAACTAACACTGGCGGCATTTTCAGTTTTGTTGTGCTGCATTGCACTGCACGATTTTCAAATTAATGCCAACGAGGTCAGGCTCCTTCAAGGAAAGTGACTGTCACCTCCTCACACTGTCAGCAAGGAGAGATGGAATCCATGGAGGTGGCTGGGAACAACCCACCCCATCCACACCGAGAGGCAAAGTACGTAAGTGCTTTCTCCTGTGATGTAGCCCAAAGGCTGTCCCAAGCCCTCTCCAGCAGCATGGGAAACCAGGCCTAAAAAGCAACCTTTGAAAAGAGCAACGGTGTGCAAGCAGTCTCCAGGCACAGTCACCCCTCTGGCGTGTCTACAAGGACAATGAAACCCCCTTATTTATTTGGTCATACAGCTACTATGTTGATAGGTGGGAATCTGATGCGCAGATGTCATTCAAGATCTGCACATCCTAAACAAAATAGTTCTCCAAATAAATCAACTATATTTGCCTGTTGTGGATGCTGGAAGGCAGCCCAGACTTCTTTTGGATCTTTGTTTCTTGAATGACACAAATGGATTTATGTTTCAGATCTAAAGGCTAACCCAAAAAGATGGAGCTGAAAGAGAGAAAGAATGCAAATCCAAACTATACTTTTGTGGACATACGGGCTCTGGGATTTCTGTTAAGTTTAACACAGTTGAGGATCTTTCTCATACCTTCACCTCCAACCTTGGCAGTGCTTTCGCATGGTAATTGATGTTCTCCTAGGATTACAATGGTTTTTAGCTACTTTCTTAATAAGTTTCTCAAGATAACGTGTGCATCTCTCTGCCAAAAAAAAGTTTTATGGGATTTGAGAATCCACCCACAACTTGTTTCTGAAGCAGCAGTAGCGAATGTCAGGAAAGCATTGATATTTGTTTGAAAATACACCCTCCATCACTAGGCATGCATATGGAAATGACGAACCAACCAAGAAATACTGGCTCTTACATTGGGGTTCAGAAAGGATTTACAAAGTATAGTATATTCTCACAAAACACATGGAAGGAAATATCCCCGGGAATGCCAGCTTTTTCCACAACGGTCTCCTTGACGACTATGCAAGATCCTATAAAATTAAAATCTTCTGTGAAAGAAGAGGAAGAGAAAAGTTGGAACCTCAGAAAGCTGAGGCAACTGGTGGTTAACTTGAATTAGGAATTTTAATTGGATGTTGAATGGATAAAGCTGTAAGGATAACCTCTCTTGGATGCAGATGTAACTCCTCATCCATTTACATTCTGGTTAGCAAGACAAGGACAGCAAAGAGGTTCTAAAAGCAGGGAAGTTCTAGGATGTCACATCTTCACAGATGAATGTAATGGTGAATCACCAGAAAAATTTTGTAGCTCTTCAATAAACCCAAGGGCATATAATCAGCAAAAGTAAAAAAACCATATCGTTCCATTAAATTCAGCTTTACTAAGTGGATTCATATCAGCTAAAAATCTGTCTCACAGCATTTTAAAAAACAGCTACAAAAGTTTGATGGCTATTACAGTATACTGTAATATCTAAGGGTGGGTGGGTTTGGTGTTTTTTTCCCACAACAGGAAAGAAATGCACCTTTTCTTATAGGACAGGAGAACAGATACCAGACTCAATGTTGACAATTACTGCGATGGCACCCTTGCAGATCAGGAAAATCTCCTAATCAGGCAAATGCCTGCAGTGAGAGTTGACTAAGGATTGCATCAGGACTTAAGGACTCAGCCCCAGAAGACTAAAATTTCAAATGATAGGAATAATTTTCAAACTGCCAAAGTTTTGCTTCACTTCCAGGAAGGAAATGAGTCTGACAAAGTCAATAATAATCAAGATGCCAGTTCTGCCCAAGCTGCAAGAGAGGAAAAGAAAGTGATTCTAGTAGCTATGGCCCTATGACTACAATGTGTTTTTCCCCTGCTACTTACCTCAAAAATAAAAAGCACAAGGAGAAAAAGGCAGGGAGATAGATTAAGGAGCATCAGGGTGGCCAAACGGCTTGATTTGCTCAGACATCTCACAATCTTTCATTAAGATTTACATCATGATGCTGACCTAAGTGGCAAGGCAACTTTTTCACAGCAGAAGAAAGAAGCAAGCGCTCTCCGGCTGGGTCAGGGAACCTTTCTCATGCTCCCAGCAAGTGATGGAGTCCTCCTCGTGTGAACAGGACTGACCAATGGACCTGTCTTCTTCGATTGCTCTGAAGCAGAGTGTTTTTCATGTGGCTGCTTATAGTTGGACAGGCGGTACCTTGATTTTATCCATTTTCTTTCGTGAAACAGGCAAGGCATAAAACACCACCATTTAAAAACCCTGCTTGAAACTGACATCAACGCTTTCAAATTAAACTTCAAAAAGCACCTCAAAAATTGTAATGTAGCACTTGAGCAGCTCAGCTCCCAATTAAAAATTATAATGTTGAAGGGTGCCTGAAGCATGACATCAGATCAAAATTTCTGGGATGTTGGCTTTACTGAATTTCATCCATGTGGCTTGATTTCAGGTGCATGAATGTGTGCATGTACTATAAAGCAGATGCCACCAGTTCTCCTGACCGTGAAATTTTAGTAATTAGAGGAAGTCAAACTATCTGCAAGAAAAACAGGAGGAAAACTCAGAAATGAAGAACACCAGAACATTCCAGGCCAGGTTGCTCTGAGCAACCTGATTTAGTTTAAGATGTCCCTGCTCATGGCGGGGGAAGTTGGACTAGACGACCTTTAAAGGTCCCTTCCAACATAAACCATTCTATGATTCTAAGATTTAAGGTGTCCCTCATGGTAAATTACCAGGAATGGCTGCGTGCCAGCACTGAACTGCTGGCAAAATTTACTGAGGACTTCATGGGACATCTCATATCTCTGGTACTTTCATGGTAAAACCAGGTTCAGGACTAGAATTCGACTACTGTGATTTAGCTTTCCTCCTGTGTTAGTGATAAGAGACATTTACTGAGTGGGATTGGGACCAATGTCCTCATGAAAAGACCCTTCTGAACAGGAGGTTTTTGCCTGGTCTCTGGAAGCTTGGATGCATCTTGTTCTTACGCAGGGAAACTGCTTCCACCCCGCTCCGCTGTCCTTGCACCCCAACACACCACACCGCAGAGCTGTTCAGCATTCAGGTCTGCCCCAGACCCCCCCAGCCCCAGCACCAATGTTAATGGTGTGAGAGCACTTTGACACCAGCAGGATACCCCAACAACAGAAATAATTGCACAGCTGCTGAAACAACACCCAGTGAATAGTCTGCTCAGAGAGGGAAGGACTGCAAGAACCAGAATCCTTGTAATTACAGAAAAGGAGGAAAACTAGTTTCAGGTACCTAACATCAAAATGAAGTGTTCTCATTTCTTTGCTTCATGGTTGATTGTGTCTTGACAGGGTGGAGGTGAGGCACCACAGACCAGCACCAGGTATACAAAAGGCAGATGTGATGGGGATGATCTGATGACCCACTTCTGGAGGGAGTGAACTCTTTTGCAGGATGCCGAGCACTTCTCAAGGCCTTAGGACTAGAAAGTGTTTTGCACACTACAGTTGCTGAATACTAGCCAAGAAAGGGTGTTTTAAAAGGAAAACTGTCTTGCTAATATTGTTTACTGCCTCATATTTTTTATGACAAAGGAATAATTTTAAATTTTCATTCTCAGCCATGACTGCAAAATAAAGACAACTGCTCTTTACATCAGTGGCATGACCTAAGGACACAATGGCATCTGTGAGTTTTTGGTGTCTCTGTGCTTCATCAACTCCTTTTTCTGATTTCTTGATGAGCATTTTAATCCACTGCCTAGTCTTCTTTGGTGCAATTTCAGCATTCATTCCTGCATCTCAGTGGTGTGTTTCAGCTCAGCTACACATGGCTGATTATCGTGGCAGGTATCTCACAGCCACCCTGATTTGGTCACCCTTGATAACCTTGATTTGGCAAATGATTTGGCCAGTCACCAGCAGTTCACTGCATAAATAGGATCCGTGTGCCCAAACACCTTTTGGGACTGGAGTTGTGTTTGTGCCCAGATATGCTGGTTTCTAACTTTGGGAAACACGGCCGCAGGCTCAGACAGTTCTGCTGGCTCCAGCAGAGCCCTTCTGACTTGCCCCCACAGAGGAGCTGGCTTGAGAGCCTCTCAGTCATTTGATGGGCACTGTATCTTCCTAAATAAATTATTATTCAAGCAACGTCTTCCGTTAATCAAGTACTCTTCTTAATGGAGACAAAGGGCCATCTGCCAGGGCATCTTGATTAGGATTCCACTGCATTAGATTTAGAGTAGTTGTGGGAAGATCAGAGCTAAGTGAACCAAAACAGGTTTTCTTCTTTCTCTTCTTTCTCTCATTTTGCTCAGAATTATTTAATGCACAGCAATTGCCTTTCTTCACTCCTCAACTAGGAAAAATAATAAAAAAAAAATAACAAAAGCAAATCAAAAAAAGGAAACCCCCAAACTTTCCAAATCCCACAACTTATCTTTCTATCTTTACACCAAGTTTAATTATGACAAAATCTCATCAGAAGCTGATTTAGTGCAAGGTTGACTAAAAAGAGGCCCTGATTTTGTGAATGTAAGAGAAGATTTTCTGAATTTTGGGTTTGTTAAAAAAACATGCAATCTGGCAGCTTCACTGGCTCAAGATTTCCGTCCAGACATTTGAGTGTCCCTGGAAAAAAGCTTCTTTTCTGTGGTGATAAGCAACACAAAGGGTGTTTTACATTTTAGCAGCTGGGTAAGTAGTTTTTTATGGACATTTGTATATCCGTTTATGACAGAATTGATGGCATCACAGAATCGAAACCAAAACCCTGGATTTTGCAGAGAAATAGAAAGAAACAACCAGGCATCGCATGGAGGGGGGAAAGCCACCTTCACCTTCCTCCCCATCTGCCCCTGAGGATGTGTGGAATAGCAGGCTCTACAATTTGCCTTGCCTTTATATGGGTTATTTTCTCCTCAGAAGTTGTGTATTTGCTTGTTCGTCAGCTCAGGAGTAAGAAAAAGTTTTGCTCAGGTAACCTATCAGAAACAAGCAGTCATGGACTTGAATACTAACTGCTTGACAAAGTTCAGCTGTCATTGATAAAAAGATTAAAAAAAAAAAAGACATTTCAGCACTGTGTTTTGGTTGCTTAGATGTGATGTGTTATCAGCAGCTAAAAATAATTCATTTACAGAACTGTTAATGTAAGCAGCAGATGGTGAAATGACAGTAACCTCAGCTATTAAAAATATTAATCAAAGCTAACTGTGAGAACTTGCACAGGGCCTCATCATCTACAGTTAAACACCTTGTGAAACTGTTTGCTATAGTAACCGTGGATACTTCACCATAATATTGAAAGAAATTAGAAAAGTGTTTTTTTTCAAGTCATTTACCGATACAGAAGCTTTTAAAACAAACCTTGGTTTGCATATCTGGATGAAACAGAAGGATGCTTACAGGTGCAGTCAGGCCGACACACTGACCTTTGTTTTATTTCAGGAAAAATACTATCTACTTTCATGAAGATGCTTGAAGAACTTGGAAAATTACTGGTCAAAACAAATAAACAGAAGCATCAGGTTCCCCAACCTTTTTAATAAACAATAGTTTTTGGGGGGAGAGGAAGAGAAAGCATCAATTTTCTTTCTGCGTAAACATAATGACATGACTAAGATATTACTAAAAGTAAAATTTAATTTCTGTACGTTAAGATAGTTAAAGTTCTTCAGGTGCTTCTTAGCATTGCCTTGTTAATTTAATTGAGAGACCCTAAGAAAGCTGATGGTTCGTTACTTAGTTATAGGTTGTGCTCACATTTATAGGAATAGGGAAAAAATCCGGCAGTATCCTATAAAAAAACCCCACAGAACTGACTGAATCTACAAAAGAGCAATCACAAACCTTCTAATGCATTCTTCCCAGGGAAAAAAAAAAAAAACAAGGAACAACAATGGCAGGCAAAACTTTGCAATACAATTGCCTTGAAAAGGCTACAAATATTTCTCACAAAATAAATATTGTCCATTCCTGTCAGCCTTTTCAACCTCTTTTGTGTTCCTAGAAATTGCCAGTAATAAAAACAGAGCAGAGCCAATCAAATTGTTGTATACACTACAGCACGGTGGGAGCTGGGAGCCCTGCATTTAAAATAAGTCCTATGCGTTATTCATAAACTATGTATATTTATGTAAATTACCGAAGGCGGAAATGTATACTCAAGCAGAAAAAGAAGTAAACCAGTGATGTTAAAAATACTCTACTTAAACTGTACCTTAGCAGGGGATATATACATATGCCCCTTCTACACCTCCTAGTTAAAACTGAATGCAATCATGTGCTATATCCTGTACAGGAAACAAATATAATTTCTGGCTTCTAGGACACACATATTTTTCAACATTTATATGGGAGCAAGTATATAAATGCAAAATAAAGTTTGTGAGCCTTTCAGTCATTTAGAAAAGCACTGGGGAGATTTGCTAGTGCTGCCTTTAGAGAAGTTACAGACTTAAAACTGCGGTAGAGATTTTTGCTGGAATAGTCCCCTGAAAAGTTACTAAAATAGAAAAAAATCTTAAACTTACTCTTGCCAACAAACCCAGAGCATTTCTAGGTCAAGGCTCCTCTTTCCACCCATTTCTGCTAGCTATTATCAAGGCAGATAGACCATCTTCTGAAAGGAATAGATTTAGAGAAAAC
The DNA here is from genome assembly GCA_033628505.1 of Tringa tobata. Classification (NCBI taxonomy): domain Eukaryota; kingdom Metazoa; phylum Chordata; class Aves; order Charadriiformes; family Scolopacidae; genus Tringa; species Tringa tobata. The sequence goes on from JAHREE010000152.1 coordinate 290,101, forward strand.
CACATTCATTACAGAAACACAGTCAAGGGTTAAAATGTTAATTTCATTCAGGCATACTGAGTGACAAGAGGAGGAGGAGGCAGAGGAGGAGGAGCATTTCTGTAAAGGAGCATTCTACTTCATGCAGCTGAGTAGCACACATAGCACAAACACATTGTTCTTGGATTCCTATATTTGCATAGAAAATTTAGTAACTTCCTTATAATGTGTTTAAATTTTGTGTTATATTATTTCAAAAATATATATTATACATCTATGCTATATACTACACATTATACAGTATTAATGAATATAACATACTGTATTACATGGATGTTACGTTCCGTGAAGTCATTCTACTTTGCATTTTTTAAATAAATCTGCTGCTTGACCTAAGCTCAGAGCATAATTTATTGAGTGAAAACAGCTGCATAATTACACATTTAGTGTGAGCAGGAAATTGTTTTCCTATTCTGTATTGCAATTTTCCTGTAATGTATTATAACAAAACCAACACTTTTGGAATACTGCAGATTTACAACTTGAACCTCAAATAATCCGTGTTCCTCTAAAAAATATGGGTATTTTGAGTGACTCCTGAGCTATCCCACACAAACCAGAGGAAACTTAGGCTCAAGGTGGCTGATAGGAAATAAGGCTTTTGAAAGACATTTTTCTGCTCTACCACAGTGTTGATTTTTGAGCAAGTAACACCAGGATTATAAAGTGAAAATATTTCAGAAACTCCCTTGTTGAGCTGGTTTTAGGGTGTAGAAAACACTGTGGGAGGCAGCTGGACCCATAATCCTACAGGGACAAGCAACACTCAGTGAATAACTGACTTCTGATACCAAACATCTCCCTCCAGAACAGTGGTCCATGCCGTATTTTTCCTACACGTACAGATCAAGTACCTCTCCATCATTATCTTCCTACATATGGTACTACAGAGACCATTTGAGAATGCCTGTAAGGAAACACGTGGGCAAGGGCAAGGTCGTTGTATCTGAGCAACGTTGCCGCCAATGTCGAACGTCCCTTGGGGCAAGGAGCTGAGGACCTCTATTACTGTGTCAGTTCTCATCTCTGAAGGCTGCAGTGAGAAACATTCAATGCCATGGAGTCTGAGAACAGAGTGCTGTCATTAGTTTTGGCTGTTAAGCCAATGATAAGCAGGATACAAAGAAAAGACTCTTCCGGGGAAGAAACTTCTGCATTCAGACCTCCCTGAAAAGACTTTGTGTCTTCGACAAATGTGTCGTACCAAACAAGTCTGGAGATCCCAGACCCCAGTTTGATACAGACTTCTTGCTATGTGTCAGTGATACAGTACTCAACATTTCTGAAACCACGTAATGGGATGGTTGGCTACAGACTTTTTACCTCCATTTCCTGCACACACACACACACACACATATGCATCAAATCTATCTATATCAGATAAATATGTATTATCAGAAAGATTAACACATACACCTTGCTGAAAATATTGTGACTGTGAAAGGATCAAGCTAGACACTATTAAGTAAGGAGATCAAATTTCATTATGCCATTTTAGGAAGCAACATAGATATTTAACCCCCTGCTGACTACGGAAAAGAAATATGGTAAAGGTTTTGTTTTGACTAGTGTGCACATGGATTTTTTTGACAAAAAATTATCAATTTAAGCCTTAAGAGGCTTAAAACCCAGGCTGATATCCTAGTGTCTTTCAGCATGCTTCTTTTTCTGAATCAGGCAATGTGATCAATGGCTGTGTTTCTTGTATGTTCCTGAAAATAATCTCTCAGGCAGCAAATTTAGCACACTCATTATGGTTCAGGAAGGGCAGCTCTCAGTCTTCAAATGTAACACCCTTCCTAGCTCTGAATGTCACAGCTGAAAATTAGAATGTCCTGCCAAATTAGAAGGAGAAGTTCAGTTCTTTCAGAAAGGTCTCACTGGTATCCAACATGTAGCTCTGGAAGGCTACGACAGTTGGCTACAAAGCAGAGACCTTTATATTAATGACATTTAATATAGAAATACGTTAACATGTACTGTGCAATCGTCCTCTTTCAGTTCATGGTGAATACAGCTGCAGAGAATACTCTTCAGAGGCAAACATAACAGGATGGTTATTGGTACAAGGTAGACCCTTCTGGGCTCTGTGCTGAGCACAATGATTCTCCAATAAAACAATATCCATACTCATTAGGGAGTGATGTAATCTAAAAGTATCTGGGCAGTTAATATCTGCACAGACCTGTTTTCAAAAACTTTTTAGAAGTTCTCGGGAGGTTTTTTTTTTTGGACCACTCAAAGATATGCTTTCAATGCAGAATGACTGTGGAGTGTCTATACGCTGCCCTTTCAGGCACCCAGCAAGGGTGGCAAAGCAACGTGCTGAAAAAATACAAGTCCTAGACAACAGAATAGCACTTGACAGCTGTCACCTAAGCTTCCTGAAGACCCAGCCAGCTCAAGCCATCTCTGAGATCTTCTGTATAACCCAAATCAAGCACAAACCATGCATTGTAACTTCAGCTCAAGTTGGGCACAGTAAACACTCTGTGAGACAGCAGATGAAGAAAGGACTGCTAGTATTGCTCATATTCCAAGCCCTTCCATAAGACTTGGGAGGGTTAGATCCAGAAATCGTAGCTTAGCCAAAACTGGAGGATGGAGATAGAGCAAACCATATGTGCAATGGCATTACAACAACATATTCCACTTGCTACACAGTCATTGAGTGAATGAATAATAAACCGATGGAAAGACACTTCTAAACATGGATAAAGACAAAAATATCAAATATTGGTCTGATTACAGAATATTTGTGGTATTTTTATTTATGAAAACCTCTCTCTCAAATGTATATTAACTAAGCTGTAACACAAAAATGGAATCATTGCAAAATGCCAGCAATTATTCTGTAAATTGTTCTTCTTGCTGGCATGAAGCTGCAGCAGATTTACACACGGCATAGTTGGAAATGAAGCAATGTGACACACAGGACTTCACCAGCATCAGACATTCCTGCTACAAATTCTGCCAGCTCCAACAAATAAATACTGCCACTTATAGATCAAAGGCAGCATTGCAACTGTTATGTGTTCACTGGAAAAGTCTAAAAATACTTGGTTTTTCTTTAATGAGATTAGGACTGAGAACTTCAAGATCACAAGACAACAGTTTCTCAAATAAACTAAAGGAACACCCTTTTAAGTGTTTTATGGGGAGAAGTCTGTATTTTCAATCAGACTGCCAGGATTTTATGGAATGAGAAACTGTGCAGTGAAAGGATAAAAGTCTTCAGGGGCTTGATGCTCTGAGCAAACAATACATACGTGAAGCTTATTTTGCTATTTAAACAACATTAATTCAGTAACAGCCTCTGCCTGCACTGACACACTGTGAAAAAATTATTTCCATGTCTTTGTACAGAAATGTCCTGTTTGAAACCTGCTGATATTTTTATAAAAAACACTGGCTATTTCAAATCATGCTTTAGGAAAGTGGTCGAGTGTCCTTGGATGCTGTAACCAATGCTGTATCAACAATAAAAAGACATAAAATTTAGCTCTTAAAATATCAGAGTAAACCCATGATAGACACAGGAGTTACTCTGTGATTTCTAAGGCAATTTCCAGGGAGATAAACTAAACAGATGAAATGGGACCGTGATCCTGGATTCTGTGGGTACAGAAACATGAAATGTAATGTGTTCTTTTGGCACTGATTGCTAGATGATATTTGTTGCTGTATATTTGACAGCAAACAAGTGGTATCATAATTTCTTATTAGTATTAGCACATATAACTGAAGTTATGAAGATCACTGGTTCTGGTTGTAGCAGTAGGCAAGAAGAATGGGAAAACATACTTCTAACCTGTTTCTGCTGATTTTCAATAACACACAGCGGCTGGAGTCTCTTCAGGTCTCTAATAGCTCAGATTTCTGCAGCAAGTCCATTCTGGAAAGCCCATTCCCTCTTTGAGAAAATCTTATCTCACTATTCTGCAGATGCACTGAAAGGCACAGAAGGCCACTCAGGCCATTTAGATCAGAAAAGACCTCTAAGATTATCAAGCCCAATTGTAAACCTAACACTGCCAAGTCCACCACTAAGTCTAAATCAATCAGTCTGAAGTGCTTTACCGAGACAACAAAAGGAATGCACAGCTTATTAAATTCCAGGGAAGGACAAACTCACTCGTATGCCAATTTGCCAATAACCCATACACCAAATCACAGGTATATTCCCATTAAAAAAGAACCAAATCACTATGTTTTGCAAGATGATATAGCTTGATTAAAAGCAGCAGAAAAAAAACAAAACAGTTTTACGACTTTAGTCCCGGCTCTCTAAATTTATTTCTGTTTTCTTTCTGCCTTTGTGATTAAGAGAGCTGCCAGATAACATCCTTCCTCCAGTTGTCTAAATATAGAGCATCTGATTTTCACTTACAGAGGCAAAGCGTGATGCTGCCATGATATAAGAGCGAGTGGTGATGTGGCAGCAGTGGCAGGACCTGCGTTATTCCTAGAGAAAAGGAGGTTAAGGGTAGATCTTACTGCTGTCTACAACTACCTGAAAGGGTGTTGTAGAGAGGTGGGGGTTGGTCTCTTCTCCCAAGGAACAGGTGGCAGGACAAGATGAAAAGGCCTCAAGTTCTGCCAGGGGAGGTTCAGATTGGATATTAGGAAAAAATTTTACACTGAAAGGGTTATTAAGCCTTGGAATGGGCTGCCCAGGGAGGTGGTTGAGGCACCATCTCTGGAAGTATTTAAAAGATGGGTTAACAGTGCCTAGAGACATGGTTTAGTGATGTTTTTTGTATCAGTTAGGTTGGTGGTTGGACTAGATGATCTTAAAGGTCCCTTCCAACCTGGACAATTCTATGATTCTAGGAAGACTGCCTTAATTTTTCTCCATTCTCCAGTAAAGACACACTTTAACACCATAAATCAATGTTCATACAAAACAAAGAAAATGAATTATGAACATTTTAAGATCACATGTAGTAAGAGTGACATAAAGCAATCTGCATGGACACCAGAAATCCAGAATTAATCCAGAGGAAGGGGACACAAGAGGATCTCCTCGTACCTGGGAGAAAGATCCACAATTTTAGTTTACATCTAAGCCTCCTAAAAGCTTCAGGTGATCCTTTGAGGCAACAGTGTTGACAAGAGGGACTGCTCTTTCTACAGATTATAGATTATTTCTGCAGGCTTCTCACTAAATGGGTAAATTAGGTAGAATACAGTATATATAGCAGTACACAACAGAAGACTAGGCAAATCTGACAGATTAATGTATTAGTAAAGCACTTTTATTAATTTTTAAGCATTTTTAAAAATGTAGAAGAAATGTTATCTCCTTAATAGGTACTATATGCTATCATATGCTAAGTACTAAGTATTTGAAGGGGAAATCCACATTCCCAGGGCAAACAGGTAGAATCAAAAAAGGGTTTGGAAAAGAGAATGTCAAGTAGGTGATGAATATGGAGGAAGATAATGAAATCAATCAATCCTTGCCAGAATCCTTGCATATTCATGCAAAAGGAAGCAAAACAAGCCCAGCACCCCTCATACAGAAGACCCACATTAAAAAAAAATCCAGAGTAAAATGGTAATAGTAATATCTTTCCCTCTTTCAAGATCTCATCTTAAAAAGTAAGTATGATCTCAATAGAACCCTTATTGATTTCCATTTCTTTCTAAATATTCTGTTTTGAAGAAAGAAAAGTTCTCTGTGAATAGCATCCTGTAAATTTTTACCATTATACTGCATCTATGTCCCATCTTCTCTGAAATTTTTCATCTCAACCACAATTTTTGTGTCCAATTGACAGAAATCACAGCAAACAGCAAAAAAAAAAAAAAAAAACAAAAAAAACCAAACCCAATGCTGAAGTAGTCATAAGTAAATTTCAGCTGGAAAATAGCTTCCCTTCCTACCACTTCTTTCAGATCTTCTCTTCCCCCTTCCCTTGTGCTAAACCAGCTGTGGAGGTGAACTCAAGGGTATAAGGTATAAGGGTATAAGTATTAAACAGCTGTGGCTACGAAGTCACACTCGTGGCTCCAGGTTACAATCCTAAACCTTGGCTTCACCAACCTGCATGCACCAGCAGCAGACGCATCTGCATGGAGAAGAGACCTCACAGCAACAGGAACTGATCACCTTTAAAGTCCTTACGAAAACCACTTTCCAGAAGACAGAGTGTGACATGATGAAGTCCCATTTGGCTTCTGTGTGCTCTCAACAGATTGCGCTTACATGTCCTTAGAGACACAGATATCTTCTCTCCAGAAGCAGCACCTTGGAAGAAAGGTAAGTGGGATAAAGATTTAGGTAAGAAACCTTAATATCAAACAAAAATATTTTAAAGCATTCTATTTTATTCTTCTTTTCTTAACTTCCCTTGTGTTGCCAACATTGCTGTACCTTGAATGAAGTTTTCCAGAGATCACAACTTGCAGACGGATGTTCCTGAGACATGTGTGAAGAGAGCCATCTATGTACGTACAGTACCACCACCTTTCTCTCTACCTAAAGGCAAAAACTATTAGCTGTTGCTTTTCATTATTTTGTGCCCGCTGAGTTGTAGACTGTAAAATAGGAAGTAGCTGTAGAACATTCAATAAAATGAAAAGGAAAAAAATACCTGTGGAAGATCCAGGGTTGCAGAGAGTTTTATATTATGGATGGCTATTCACTTATGTACAGTAAAACTGTCTCATAGGCTTTCAAGGAGAACATACCCTTTTATTTGTGAAATAGTCTTTTATTTGTGAAAACTGTACACAGGTTATAACAATCTGCCCTTCATATATTCATTTGTAAACAGGCAAAGAGAAATTCATTCAACAGTAGAAGGGTTTGCTACAATTATTCTTGAAATTGGTGTATGCATTAAATGAGAAAATGTGATTTACTTCCTTGACCATCCAGTGGTTCCTGCATTGACTGGGATGAGGCACTGGACAGACCTGTACCTCAGGAGTGCCACTTTTCTGGGCAATAAAGAATAATTGGCCCCAAATCTAAACAAGTCTTGAGTTTCAGTAAGACTGAGCATGAGGAAAAGACAGGAGCGTAGTTGCTATGTGTAGGGTAGGGTAGACATAAAACTAAAATATCCTTACATGCTAAAATATGCATCGATCCCTTTCCCAAAAGAACTGGTATGTAAAACACAAAGTTCAGTTTCAAGGGTTTTATTGATTAATCTATTGAGACAAAGACAGAAATCTGAGACTTCCCGGCAGGAGGACAGAAAGGCTAGCGCAATTACTTATGAAAACGTGTGCCTTTATTATATCCTCAAGAAATTAAGTGTGATATAGGAAAAAATGCAACATAAGATCACCTTATATATATTATGGTGAACTAACCTCTTTTCTTAATAATCCGTTACCCAGACAAAGGAATTGGAGTAGTTCTCATTTCAGTAAGGAGCCCAGTGAAGCATCTCTTTCTTATTAAAGCACCTGATATGGTATCAAATGGGAGCTTAAAATGGAAAGGATAAGGATTAATACCAAGATAGCTGATGAACAACAGATTAGTAACAAAAGGGTGTAGAAAGTTCCTTAGAACTAATCTTTTCTAATACTTCCATTAGTGACCCTGTCACAAAAAAAATCAGAGCATGTCAAGCACCTTGCTAAGGACACAGGTTTAAAGTGTCAAGAGGAATACTCACATTCTGAATAAGAATCACAATGATTTAACATCCCTTCACAGAAAATGGAGAGAATCAAAGAGGATTTTTTAAAAAATGGTCCAGGATGGGATTCCACCTTATGTGTTCTTTAACATCTCTTGGAGAACATGATTAGTTTGAGAAAATGAAGCTTCTCGACCAAGCACCCAAGCTGGATGACGTTGCATCGTTGAAGTTGAAGAGGGTCAGAGTATTATCCAGGAATAGCCAGATAACCTTGGGGAGAAAGGATCACATTCAGTAGCTTGAAATACAAAGTCATGTGTTTAGCTGTTAACCAGAATTTGTGCTCAGAATTTTGAAAACAACACTTGAGGCCTTTGTTGATCACAGGATGACTGTGATATAATGAAGCCATGACCAAAAAAAACCCCTCAAAAACCTAAACCAGCAACAACAAAAAAAAAACCAAACAAGCAAAAAAAAAAAAGAAAATCTAAATACGTATCAGGAAAACTTTGCCAGCACAGACAGGGAAGTTAATGCTGTTACGCAGAGCAATGATAGGGTGTTTACCTGCACATATAGTTCCAGTAAAAGGAAATAAGAACTGGATGGGGTGAAGAGAAAGTATATTTGCATCACCTGAGAAATAGGAAGTCTGTCTTAATGGGTTACTAAAAATGTTGAGCCTGAGAAACTGTGGGTCAAGGGTGAGGGAGAAGATCTGCTTAAGATAATGAAGTGTGCTGCTACAAAACCCAATGTGCTTAATGTGGCCATGAATACCTGTTAATGATTTCTAGGACAATATATTCTATGACAACCTTCTGTATGTAGTACTGGGTCCAAAAAACCTACCAAGCATAAGAGAGAGAGAAACTTATGAATGAGCTTTATGAATGGCAACCATAAAGCTCCCAAGATACAGTTCAGGGCTGTGATGGAACCATACATAATTTTTGGAGAGGCAATCTGAAACGATCAGATAACAGGTGTTGCATAATGTGTAAAATATGCTTTATAATTAAATATGCCTATTGTTTCTTTGTTTCAAAAAAATGCCAAAAAGCCCTTACAGTTTTGTTATAAGAGGAGGAAGATGAATATGGTGTAGCACTGTAAGAATCAGAATTGCTGCTGATAGTAGAGGTCAATTAGAAATTTTGGGTAGTCCCTAGGATCTACATTACAGAAGTCTTATTTCTCTAACCTCTACAGCAGCACAGGAAGATGCCTGCCAGGCTACATTTAGACATTTTGTCACCAGATACTTTCAGAATGCAGCACACATGAACTGTACAGCACTCAGCTAATGGGATGTTGTGAGCAATAAATGACAGAGAAGATGTTGCTGGCACTCAGAAACTAAGTATTTTTGTGGGATAATTTTATAGTCTCCCCTGATAACAAGCACTGGTCCTGTTCTGCTTTCCAATACTGTTTTGACATGTGCAACGGCTGGGCAGGACTTAAAAAGAAGAATTAGGATGGACTGGTTAGGGTTCCTGCCTCTCTGTTTGCTTCTCTTTATCTTTCTACACTATGGCCACTTAGAAAATACCTAAGTAACTAAACTACTCTAGCTTGGCTGGTTTGTATAGCTGACAGAAAGGTCCACACATTGCGGCCTTGCTCACATTTCTGTCATCATCTTGAATTTATAGATTTAAATAAAGAAGACGTGAGAGAAGGAAAATCAGTTGGTTGCAATTTCTCCACTTAAATTATTGAATTCCCTGTGTGATGAGAGGAAAAATAAACAGACATATACCCCTGGACGGACTCCAGAACAACAACGGCTTTTTTTTCTTAAAAGAACTTCAAGAGGGGTAACTTGGAGACCTGTATTTGCTCTGTGCTTGTAATTTCCAGTAAAGTTAACAACGTACAGCTGGTTTAATTAAAACACAGTATATAATAAGCTGAAAAGTATTTCAGAAAGATGAATCTTGAAAATAACATCCAAAAGCACTCAAAGAGTAATAGGTTCAGAGGGGCTTCTCCAAGCATAAGCTGATCTCCAAATTTTTTCTTGTTGGATTTAATGACACCACTCACCTCTCAGAAGTATCTATTACTTTAAAAGTAATATAGAAGAAGAATAAATTCAATAGGGGTTTATATTTAATTTATCAAAAATGATACACCTCGCTACTTGCTTATCCATGGTATGTAGCAGGGGCAGAACATTTTCGGGATCCTGGAAAGCTATCATCTATTTTTATATTAGAGTCCCATGCCACAAGCCCATTCCAAATCATCTCCCTTCAGGCAAAAAGGACTTCACAGACAAAAATTCCTGGCAGACTTGGCTGCTGAGCATGAATCTCCTCGGGAAATGGGTGGAGTAGGGGGTCACAAGAAGGCCCCGCGTGAAAATTTGACTGAGCTCAACCCATGGCTGCTCTGAAGGGGGAGAGCTCCCAGGAACCAGAAGCAAAAGAAGAGTCCAAGGATGAAGAGAACTGCAAACCTGAAAGAAGCCAGAGAAAGAGAGAGGAAGAGATACTGTCCCAGGGATGCCAACCTGTCTCATTTTGACTTGTGGGTTACCACTTGTTGCCTTCCTAAACCTCCTCCCACAGCAGTCAGCATTTCTCCTTGCTGTACAACTGAGTCCTGGAAGCCTTGGGGAAACCTGTCCATCAAAGAGGAAAGTGTCGTGAGACGTCCACCCTATATATTATAAATAGTAAGTACACACATTTGCTCAGCAAGTCATACCCACACTGACAAGCCCACCTTATCATCAAACCACAGCATGAGCCCTGGGCAAGCCAAACTCCAGACTCTTCACCTCCTGTCACACACTGCCCATCAGAATTGTCCCCAAGGAAACCCCTAACTTCCAGTAAATATGGGATACGGGAGAAACTTTGTTCTCAAAAAGCACTCTTTGTTCTCAGGCACTACTTCAGGAGGAACACCTCTGTGGCACATGTTGATACAAGCAGGCAAATTATGCTCCTTTTATAACATTTATGTGGTGGACATTATTTACGCTTTTGGGTAATTTTTCTGAGAAACTGCTAAGCACGTTTTCAAATGTCTAGGCAGCCAGATAACTTCTATTATCTCACAAGGTTTGGTCTGTTATCTCACTCCTTGCTTAATTCTGAACAAACATCCCTGCACATGTAATGTTTAAAACCAGAATAAAAGATAGAGTGCAAACATTTACATTTGACTGAATAGACCCACTGATTAATAACTCGTACAGCTACTTATGAAAATCACGACTGTATCTCTAATTTCATGGCTGTCTATGGATACTTTGCCCAACACCATTCTGCATTTAATAACTAAGCTGCTGTGTTTTAAAAACTTCAGTTTCCCCAGTTCTTGTAGTTATCTTTCTGATTTTACTAACGAATTATTTTATACATATTCTGTACTTTATTAGTGTATTCTATACCATTCTTTGTAGATTTTGGTACTTGCACAAAAATCACACTGCATCATTTCTACTTTTTGTTAACTTCTTCAATTACAGGATAATCTATTAAAATGGTCTTGTAGGCAAAAAGGTTCTGAAAAGTGCTATAGTCAAAATACAGCACAAGAAACAGTAAATTCTTGGTCCTGCACATGGCTTAGTAATAGAGTTGATAAAGTTTTGGCTGAGTATTTTATGATTACATTTGCAAATTTGTTATCTAAATCTGCCCTTCTCCACTTTCTAAATTTTAGAATCACTAATAATGCAGGATACAAGCTAAAGTCAATATAGGGCTAAAATCAATAAAGTCAATAGCTGTTGGGACCCATACCCCTTTGAAGTACAGATTCTGAAAAGTGAAAGGTATAAAATCAGAGACTTAAAAAAAAAATCCACTTTATCCTCTCTACTGCTCTCTTTGTTTTCAGAAAATGTCACTCCTATTCTTGTACGTTTTAGCACTAACAGTAACAATGTGAAATGACATATGCTCCCTTAGTAAATTCATTGATTATTCAAATAATAAATTCAAATTCCTATTATTCTCTAATTTGCTTTGGAACTGTTTTGATTAGATGCACAACAAAAAACTGTACCTATTTTGGTGGTTTTGGTATCTACTGTTCTTGGAAATCAGATTTGTTCTGATTACAAACTAGAGATGTTCAACTGCTGTAATTTAAGGCAAAGAAATTATAGATTCAGACTATGTAGACAATAAAGTTCTTTCCTGTATTGTTTAGGAAAAGGACCTGTGACATTTCAGACTACAAGAAACCATTTTAACTAGCAACCCTGCACATATCCACATGTGCTTAACATGCTTATCTCACAAACTTCAAATACAAGAGCAGTTATACCTAAAATTCACTTGCTAAAATGTGGAGGCTATGAAATGCTGCTTCTGTAACTTAATTGGATCTTATATGTAATTATTACTTCGAGGGAGCAAGAGACTACTGAAGAAATCAAAGACAGAAGTACGAACCTGCAGGTTTACAGGGATAAAACTGAAAGAGAAACAAGAGTGTTGCTATTCTGTAAAAGTCCATCACATGATTTTTGCAGGGTTCTTATTATTTCTTGAGGAAATTTTCAGCTATTTTTAACGTACAGAATCATAGAATGGTTAGAATTGGAAGGGACCTTAAAGATCATCGAGTTCCAACCCCCCTGCCCCGGGCAGGGACACCTCCCACCAGACCAGGTTGCTCCAAGCCCCATCCAGCCTGGCCTTGAACCCTTCCAGGGATGGGGCAGCCACAGCTTCTCTGGGCAACCTCTTCCAGTGCCTCACCACCCTCACAGGGAAGAATTTCTTCCTAATATCTAATCTACATCTCCCCTCTTTCAATTTTAAACCATTAGCATTACCTCTCATCTTCTAATCTCAGCTCTAAATCATCCTACCTGTATGTACCGGGTCAGGCTGGAGTGGAGTTCACTTTCTTCACAGCAGCCTGTACGGTGCTGTGTTTTGGAATTGTTACTAAAGCAGCGTGGATAACACACTGGATTTTCTTGGTACCTACATGCACCAAAGACAAATCAGCAGCTGCGCCTGCTGAATTTCATGGTAAATCTTTCCCAACTTTAAGCAAAGAAAGCTCGAAGCCACGTGCTGTGCAGTGGCTTACAGCATGTTGGCAATGAGCTTGCCTGCATACAGCCTCACCGTCTGCGAAGCTGAGAGGACTAAAGGAAAAAGAAAAATGCTAACCAGCTTCTTGCAAATGATATTTGTTCTTACCATGCTGCGAACAGGAACATGTGTACACAAAGATGAAGAAAAAAGGAAGGATAATTCACTGTGTTCTCAGTTCTAATACAGAAAATACATCACTGGTAATAACTCTTGATTTTCTGAAAGAGTTGTCATAATTTAAGATTTATTCCTGGTCAAGTAGGTGAAGCAGGGAAAGAAACACATTATGAATGGTTTTGGGCATTTTTGCATAATTAGTGGCGATGGCAGTGATTCAATCATAGAATCATAGAATTGTCTAGGTTGGAAGGGACCTTTAAGATCATCTAGTCCAACCATCAACCTAACTGATAAAAAACATCACTAAACCATGTCACTAAGCACTATGTCAACCCATCTTTTAAATACCTCCAGGGATGGTGCCTCAGCCACCTCCCTGGACAGCCCATTCCAAGGCTTAATAACCCTTTCAGTGTAAAATTTTTTCCTAATATCCAATCTGAACCTCCCCTGGCAGAACTTGAGGCCTTTTCATCTTGTCCTGCCACCTGTTCCTTGGGAGAAGAACCACCTCTCTACACCCTCCTCTCAGCTAGTTGTAGGGAGGGATAAGGTCTTCCCTCAGCCTCCTCCAGGCTGAACACCCCCAGCTCCCTCAGCCACTCCTCACAAGACTTATTCTCCAGACCCCTCACCAGCTTCATTGCCCTTCTCTGGATCCACTCCAGCACCTCAAAATCTCAACATCCCTTCAGCCGCTGGGAACCCCCAGTTCACGCAGCACTGGCCAGACCCCAGATGGATTCTCCAGCAGCACATTGTGCAGACTGTGTCTGTGGAGAGGCTCTTCCTGCCTCCCGTACCACGGAGCCTTTTATTTTGTGTGGCAAACAAAGTCACACATTTTATCCCAACGGGCTGGTTTGGTATCTCTGTCACAACACCTGCCAGTGCTCAGGGCACTCCTGCAGCCTCTGGTGCAGCAGCTACTCTGGCCAACGTAAGGGCTCCTCAAGCCTTTTGTACAACACTCAGTGGCTTGCCCATATCACCAACTCCTCAAGTACAACATCTTCTACAAGACCCCCAACACACCCTCCCCAGAGAGTAGGCTGCCAATGGGAAGAGAGAATAAATCAAATTTTTTTTTTTTGCTCTGCTCACATGTGCAGCTTTTGCCTTTGCTATTAGTCTGTCTTTATCCAAACCCAGGAGCCTTCTCGCCTTCCTTCTTTTTCCTCTCCATCAGGCAAGAAAGGGTAGCCAGTGCCCGTCTGGGTCTTTGGACTCTAACCAGCTGGGGTCAACCCAACCTGCAGCAGGAGCCGAATGTGTGGCCAGAACCACGGTCATTTGGTAACTCATTTTACAACTTTATCTTTTAAACAATGGTGAAAAACAAAAAAAAAAGTAAGAAATAAGAATAGCAAAAAGTTTGCAAGGCAAGGCCACTATAAAGAAAGTCCTGACAACTGGGTATATGATGTCTAGAAAGGGAGACTGAATAGAAACTCAAGTGCCTGTATCTAAATGTCAATGCCATTGTCTTGTCTCTATTAAAGCCGCTGAATAATTATTAAAAATGAAAGTGGCAATAGGGAAAATAGGCAAAATACTGGAGAGAACCATACGATTGGTGAAGGGATGGGATAAGCCACCGTGACAAGTTGTTAAATCACCTTCATAGAAACAGATATTCATGGAATCTATACATTAACTGAAGGGATATGATTAACAGTAACGAAATCAAACCTGACGTGAGATAGGGCTACAGACCAGAACTCCTAGAGGACTATTTCTTCTATTTCTTTGAAAACTCCCCAAGATTGATATCATTTGGTATAACATAACAGATTCCCTGCTTTCCTTTTTTCCTAACAGTATTACTATTTGGTGTTGATAAATTACATGGTTTCATAGCGACATGGGCAGAAACTGAACAGCGAACATCTTTTTTAATGTCGGCATGCTCCACAGTATTTTTTAAGAAGCTTGAAAAAACGTGAAGCTGCATTTTATAGCCCTGTATTACTGTAATATGACTCTGTGAGTAGGAGCCCTGTAAGCTCAAACCTCTGCACCCTCCGTGGCCAGGCCATGGTGCTCCCAGGAGATGGTGAAGGTCTCTCCCTGTACGAGGAGTAGATGTTTTGCCTTTGCTGGCGATGTAGTCCTACGGCTTCTGGCTCTCCACCCCACACAGAGCTTTATTGCTGGACTACAGGTCCTCTTGCCACACCATTTTCACAGGGAAAGAAGCATTCCTCATTTCTAGGGTTTCCTACACCGTATTCCACCATGTGCTCCCTCTCTGGTGGATTCCAGCTCCTTTACTCCTACATGGTAGTTTTTTATTCCACAAAAAGGCCCAACAATGGAAGGGATGCCATCCAGAGGGACCTGGACAGGCTCGAGAGGTGGGCTTGTGCAAACCGCATGAAGTTCAACCAGGCCAAGCTCAGGGTCCTGCACCTGGGACGTGGCAATCCCAGGCACAAATACAGGTTGGGCAGAGAATGGCTGGAGAGCAGCCCTGAGAAGAACAACTTGGGAGTGTTGGTGGATGAGAACATGAGCCGGCAATGTGCACTGGCAGGCCAGAAAGCCAACCGCATCCTGGGCTGCATTAAGAGAAGCATGGCCAGCAGGTCACGGGAGGTGATTTTGCCCCTCTACTCTGCGCTCATGAGACCCCACCTGGAGCACTGTGTCCAGCTTTGGAGTCCTCAACACCAGAAGGACATGGACCTGTTGGGACGGGTCCAGAGGAGGGCCACGAAGGTGATCAGAGGGATGGAGCACCTCCGCTATGAAGACAGACTGAGAGAGCTGGGGTTGTTCAGCCTGGAGAACAGAAGGCTCTGGGGAGACCTCATAGCAACCTACCAATATCTGAAGGAGCCTACAGGAGAGCTGGGGAGGGACTCTTTGTCAGGAAGTGTAGTGACAGGACAAGGGGTAACGGTTTTAAATTGGAAGAGGGGAGATTTCAACTAGATACCGGAAAGAAATTTTTCCTGTGAGGGTGGTGAGGCACTGGAACATGTTGCCCAGAGAATCTGTGGCTGCCCCATCCCTGGAGGGGTTCAAGGCCAGGCTGGATGGGGCTTTGAGCAACCTGGTCTGGTGGGAGGTGTCCCTGCCCGGGGCAGGGGGGTTGGAACTCGATGATCTTTAAGG
>JAHREE010000152.1:320993-343042 GCA_033628505.1 Tringa tobata
TGAGGGATAAGCAGTAACAGTAGCCGTACTGCTGATTGGTAAGCTTGTGTAATTCACAAGGTAGAGCAGAGATTATTTAATTTGCTTAGAGCTGTGTTGTTGCCACTGTAGGCATGAAGAACCTCATAAAGAAATACGAACTGCCAAGGCCTGAAGAGGTTGCTGCCCTAAAACAGAAATTAGAGAAGTGTCACACCTCGGAGCTTTTACTTAATACGAACCCGTGAGTAGATACTTATTTATTCTTTGAGGTGTTGAACTTCTGCCTACTTCTATTGCTATAGAAATATTAACTTTCTCTGATCTGTGTGAGTGATCGGAAATGCAAACATTCCTCTCCTGTGAGAGGAAGCTGAGAACCAAGACTCAAAGTTAGTGCTTTCAGTAATATGTAAATATGTTCCTTTGTACTGATCCACACAGAAAGCTGTAATGCTCATTATTTTGTAACACAGAACTAGAATCCTGGGTGGCTTCTAAGGCCACTTGATGTTATATGTAATGAGAATCAAGGGCTTTAAAATCATGTGGATTAACACAAGAATCATGTAAAGGGTTAATGTTTTCTTAAAATGTGTGGATGGCAAAAGGACTTCCTGATTTTTCTTTTCTGCCCTTTTCACCCACTCACTGCGAACTTCCAGCAAGCAGCTAGCTGAGGCTTTTGTACTTTATGTGACAAATATGGCTGTAATCTAATCTTGTGGCTAAATAAGGAGACTCTGACTTATAAAAATACCTAACCATTTCACTTTTTTCCTGGATGGGAGTTAGGAAGAAGAGGAAAGGTTACGAAGATGATGAATATGTAGGAAAGAAATCTAAAATGGATGAGGTCAGTAAGTATATTACACAAGTAGTTGTTTTTCTACTCTTAACTTCTAAGACAAAAGTGACGTAGCTGCTGAGACAAACTTCTGCATCTGTTAATACTCTTTTATGTGTTCCTCAGACTGAATCTTTTTCAACTCTTTTTTTAAAAATGAGGCAGAGTTTGTACGAGCCTGAGTTTGGGAATATTCTTAAATACTCTAGTCTTTTGTGGTGAGGGGGAAGAACACACGGACCGTCCTCCCAGCTGTTTCCTGTGCTTTGAAACTCTTTTGACAAAACATAGAACAGCATAAATCTTGGTACTTAATTCCAGCATGTGAAACTCTGTGATGCCAGTGAGGGGAAATAGCTGTGAAACTGAGATTTAGATACTGCGATGAAAGGAGGTTTTGGAAGGCCAGGAATGGAATGCCCGAGGAGAAATCCTAGCTCTACAGAGGGAAATGCACTCCTCAGACTGTGGACGAGATCAATGTGTACGTGCTGCAATAGACTCAAGCAGGCTTATTCGTGGAAGTTTTCTGTTTTCATTTACTTTCTTTGGCTTCTTGCACAAAGTCAGATGTTGAACCCAATTTCTACATCAGGCAATTTGCTAGCAAGGTTTGCATAAATTACAGATGTGTAGCCGGTAACTGAGGTTATAAGACCAAGTATAAATGAGGTGGAGGTAGACTGAAGAGGGTGACTCAACAAAAAATAAACAGAAGTAAAGTAATCCTTCAGATCTAATCTGAATACCTTCCAGAGCTTTCGTTTGTAACATTGACTGGAAGTTGTAGAGCAAATGTTCTGTTGGAGAATAGCTTTGTGAAACACACTTTTTAACTGGAATTTTCTTTATAAGACATTGTACAACCTGATAGTGTAAGACACCTTAAATACATCATTAAGAAAAGCTTGCTAACAGCTGAAGAGGGTTGTCTGTCAAAATCTTAACATAAAATGCAGGATGTGTGGGTTTTTTATAATTCAAGGAGTCTTGCTCTTACACAAATTATCATAGTAGGTTAATGCTACAAAGTCAGACTAGAATCTAAAAAATTATTTGAACAAGATTATAATACAATCGGCATTGATAGTATGCTCAAACAAAATGAGGAACCTCAAGTATATTTTATGGTAACTGTTTAATGCTGTAAACACTTTGACTAGTGTTTACTCTGAATGCCAGTCTTAAAAAAGCATATTGAAACTGGCAACTCTGTAAAACTAGCACTTTTGTGACTTTTCACTGGAGACTCACTTCTTCCCTGCCCCGGTTGAATTTGAAGGGGGTCTTACTTTAGTTACGTTGCTATGGTTTGAGAGAGCTTTGATTTTGGGATTTCTTGTTAATTTACGTTCACAGTTCTTTTTCAAAGGCATAAACTGGGGAAATTCTCAGAACCTGCAGCATTTCACGACAAGTTCTTGCAGAGTTTTAACAGCTCATGAATCTTAGGATTTTTGAATACTGATATACATGAACTGCCAAGAGTTTGTACTTCTATAGCTTCATTTCTGGGTAATTATCACATGTGAGAGCAGATCTGACCTGGCCAGGACATAAGGGAAAAAGTGTGCTTCATTTTTGGAAAGCCAATAGTATGTGCATACTGCTCAGACCTTGAGACCTTGCTAATCCTGTAGCTAGCTGATATTAACAGTATTTGTAGCTGTAAGTAATTAGGCTGTAATGTAGAAGTGCAGAGTCAGTTCTAATCTACTTCTAAGATTTTGTTTCTTGATTTAATCATTTGCAGCTGAAGGTAGTATCAATAGCAAGGCTGTAACTGTTATGGAGAGCTCATCAGTTTGAAATGATAGATGAAACACTCAGGGTGCTGGTTGGGTACAGCCGTAAAAAAGCACAAGATATTAGTGAAAGGTTGGGATATGAGCTCTTGTGGAAATCTCTACATCGTTGTTCACAATGAAAAAGCAGGAGATAAACCTCAAAAAGGGGCTACTAAAATGGCTGGGCCTCCATGACTTTAAGACTAGTCTAAACACTTAACACTTGTTGCTTTTTTCCCTTTCCCTTAGGAAGAGTGGACAGATGATGATCTTATGGACTCAGTGTAACCCTGAAGGAAGTCAGAATCCTGCCACTGCAGGCACTGTCTGCCACAGGGCCCTTACTCTGTATCGTGAGGTATTTATTCTGTCAGTTTTTAATATCTTTGCAATAAAATTTGTGAGTTTTTCAAAGTTCGTTAAGCTTTCCATTGAAGGTCAAAGATTAATAAGAAATGTTTTCCCTAAGAAATCTCACTGGGGGAAGCGTTTTGGTCCAGGTTCAGTTTTGCTACTGCTGTTCTGTAATCCCACGCTTTGTGTCAGGTGGGGCACTCAGTAAAGCAGATAAACGAGCACAGGAGGCTCGTTTTTACAGCAGGATGTGCTCCCCTCTTCCCAAGCTTGTCATCGAAGCAGCTAAAACAATACAGCCCTGCCCGTAACACTTGGTACGTTTGGGAAGCCCTGCTCAAGTGTATGGAAGGGCTCCAGCAACCTGTTTTACAATATGGAAAGCAACAATCACACCTTTGCAGCTTTCTCTGCAGCTGTGACTAATTTACCTGGGGACAGCTGAGAAGAATGTTTTAAAAGCCTTCCTAAATAGTTAGATGTCTTCCACATCTACAGCAAAGTCTATTTATTGTTCATATACTGTTTTGGGACATTAGCAGTTCTGGAATACACACACATAAATGCGACTTTGGGAGTTTCCTAGTTTCATGCTCAACCCTGCATTTTGTGTGTAGTAGATAAATAGCCAAATCTCTTCTCTAAAGTTTATTTTTACCATGTTATACTAAATCTACAAAATATACCACTTTATCCACTCTGGTTTTGACAAACCCTTCTACAGCAGGGTCATCGGATGACTAGTCAGGGAAGAAAAGCAGCTATGGCAATTTCACGTCAGAAGGCCTGATGCCATTTGCACAACACATTCATAATTAAATGAAGGAAGTGTGATTTAACAGGGTTTAAGTTGTGTACTTGGATTCTGAACGGGTTGGAAGCTGTAGTCAGAGTCTTCAGCAGTATTTACAAACTGGGTTGTGACTTGGGTGACGTAAGAGAACTAAGGGCAGAAAAAGACTTAATTATCTTTTCCTCTGAGATGTGGTTTTACAGGACGATCTGAAAAAAGAACTGGGTAATACCAAGCCCTTGCAAACAGGTTTGACTTCACTAGGCTGCATTAACAGCATCACCTCTGTCTCCAAGCCTAGCACCCACACCACCTGGGAGCTCTGGCTATGGCACCAGGCACACCCCGCTTCCAGAAAGCTGCCCCAGCTGGAGAGCCCAGGGCAGCCCAGCCAGACCTGGCTAAAGGCACGGGCTAGTTTTGCAGTAGAAACCCAGAGATAAACCCAGCCTGCACAACTTAGTGCCACAGGGAACAGGAAAATCTGGAGAGCAACCATGAGAAGGACTTGGGGATGTTGGATGAGAAGCTCGACATGAGTCGGCAATGTGAGCTGGCAGCTCAGAAGACCAACCACATCCTGGGCTACATCAAGAGAAGCATGGCCAGCAGGATGTGAGAGGTGATTCTGCCCCTCTACTCTGCTCTCTTGAGACCCCACCTGGAGCACTGTGTCCAGCTCTGGAGTCCTCAACACAGGAAGGACATGGACCTGTTGGAACGGGTCCAGTGGAGGGCCACGAAGGTGATCAGAGGGATGGAGCACCTCCCCTATGAAAACACTGAGTGAGCTGGGGTTGTTCAGCCTGGAGAAGAGAAGGTTCTGGGGAGACCTTATAGCCCCTTCCAGCACCTGATGGGGGCCTACAGGAGAGATGGGGAGGGACTCTTGATGAGGGAGTGGACAGATAAGTTGAGGGGTAATGGTTTTAAACTGAAAGAGGGGAGATTTGGATTAGATACCAGAAGGAAATTCTTTGCCGTGAGGGTGGTGAGACACTGGAACAGGTTGCCCAGAGAAGCTGTGGCCGCCCCATCCCTGGAGGGGTTCAAGGCCAGGCTGGATGGGGCTTGAGCAACCTGGTCTGGTGGGAGGTGTCCCTGCCCAGGGCAGGGGGGTTGGAACTCCATGATCTTTAAGGTCCCTTCCACCCTAAAACATTCTACAGTTCTATGCAGTGGTTCTAACAGACAGGAGATACTGTGTAAGGTATCTANAGGAAGGACATGGACCTGTTGGAACGGGTCCAGCGGAGGGCCACGAAGGTGATCAGAGGGAGGGAGCACCTCCCCTATGAAAACACTGAGAGAGCTGGGGTTGTTCAGCCTGGAGAAGAGAAGGTTCCGGGGAGACCTTATAGCCCCTTCCAGCACCTGATGGGGGCCTACAGGAGAGATGGGGAGGGACTCTTGGTCAAGGAGTGGAGAGATAAGATGAGGGGTAATGGTTTTAAACTGAAAGAGGGGAGATTTAGATGAGATACCAGATACCTTTGCCGTGAGGGTGGTGAGACACTGGCCCAGGTTGCCCAGAGAAGCTGTGGCTGCCCCATCCCTGGAGGGGTTCAAGGCCAGGCTGGATGGGGCTTTGAGCAACCTGGTCTGGTGGGAGGTGTCCCTGCCCAGGGTAGGGGGGTTGGAACGCAATGATCTTTAAGGTCCCTTCCACCCTAAAACATTCTACAATTCTATGAAGTGGTTCTAACAGACAGGAGATAGTGTGTAAGGTATCTAAGGGGGTAACAACTGTGTTCACATGGCAGTTATTTATGGGATTCTCTCATTAACCTTGCCAGTGAATCTCAGCATCCTTTTATTCCTTATTAGACCACAGCCTAGAAGAGTTACAAACAGTGCTGTTGAAATACCCTCTGAATCTAATTGCATATTTTAATTTTTTAAGCAGTTTTAACATCTCCTTTCTCACACCATAACATATGTACAAATTAAGTGTAAACTTGTCCATATACCTATGCTGAAGATTCATGCAAAAAAGTGACACTGTGGGAACATTTTGAAGTACATCATGTGTGTAGACGCCATAAAAAATTTCCACAGTAGCCAAAGTTAGCCAGTTGCCATAAAGAGTTGATCTGCAGCTTGATTTATTTTATAAACTTATTTTTTCACTTATAAAAATAGTATTTATGCTAGACTTACAGTACACAAAAGACCAACCAATACCTATTTTATAAAATGGTTTAATGAATGCATGCATGTCTGATACAATGATCAATAAATTTACTGAATTCAAATTATTTACTGTTGTAAACATTTTACAAAAGCATTGTGATTTATCTGGGTACACAGTTCTCAATGGAAGAACTATTCAGACTGAATCAATGGCACATCAAAAAAATAAAGCTGACAAGACCCATTCTGCATATTCTCTTTCAACATGATTCCAGCAAGAGAAACAGCATGGTATAAAAAGTGTACAGTAAAGATTGTTCCTACCATAACATCAAAATTCTGGAAACTGTAAATACAAGTTAAAGTGGTCGAAACAGTCAGAAGTTGTAATTATTGTAACCAGTCAGAAATTACAGTAAGAAATGTTATCCAGTTATATGTGGCTGTCAGAACAACACGTTTCTTTTCATGTCAGTTGATAATTCTTTTCCAACGGGACAGCGGAACTTTGGCAACTAGAGGTGCTGAAAGTAATTTTCAAAGTCCAAGACAGAGTCACAGCATTTTCTTTGCGGAAGGTGAACTGTGCACCAAGGCTCAGAGGTCGTGAAAACTGTTTCCAAGTGGAAAAAAAAAAAAGTGCAAATGTCCTGCACAGATAGCTTAAAAAAAAAAAAAAAAAAAGCTGCTGGTACAATCATTCACCAACAGGATCTTTGTTTTCTTTTTGCATAGTTCACACATCACTGGGAATGTGACAGGGTGTGCTATTTTTGGCAAGAGCAAGAAGAAAGTGATACTGGTGTGAGTCGCCGTTACGGTGGGCATGCTGGATCCATGCAGAATTCAGGTAGAGGGCTGCTACCTGGTGTTGTTAGACACTGAATACTGATTTTGTTTTTGTTGGAGCAGTTCCGTAATAGCCAACAGCTTCTTAAGAACGTGCTGTAGAAAGAGAGTTGGTAAAACCATATGTTAAACAGAACAGTCTTGCTTCAGAAGCTTTTGCAGCATCAGCCTATCAGACCTACTGCTAGGTAGCTTAAAATATATTAAAGCAGAACCAAAAAAAAAAAAAAAAAAAGGAGGAAACAGCCGATTCCCTAATCAGTAAGACATTACCTTCAAAAGGGAAGTCTAAAACAGCGTTATGAACCCTGCCTCTCAACCTGTGGATCTTCTTGCCCCTTTGTGGTTTAACAGGAAGGCTACAAAGTTTGCTGCTACAGACCACCGGGGGCTGCTAGAAAAGTCTGCCATGTTGGTCTACAAACGGACTGGCAAATTAGGAAGCAGAAATGAGGTATCAGTGGAAAGCTAACAGAAGTAAAGTTAGTTCTCAACTGGAAAAAAAGCTCAAGATCCTAAAACTTAACGACCTAGAGACACTGTCAGGAGACAGCAGTTTTGTGGGTTTAGGCTTCCTCTAGAAACTTTGCAAAACCGCTTTGGTTTTGTTGCACGAGAAAACAAAACTACGGACTAAGTACTTAACCTTTATAGCTACCAACCTCCTGGTGGAATGCACCGGAAATACCACAAAAGCCCCCCGGTGCAGAGGGGTACCTCGGGACGTGCCGTCGGTGCCCGTGTTTGCCACTCACCTGCATTACACCTCGCTCGTTGCTGAGCGTCCGGAGTTCGTCCGAGTGTGCCACGCATATCTCGTGCAGGGCCGCCAGGTCGCGGGACAGGTCAGTCCTCGAGTGCTCTGTAGTGTCGGGAAGCTCGGGAACGTTCTTCAACGAGAAGGAGGAGAGGGGATTTAGGGCACTGAGTACCCGGGCACACGGGAAGGTAAATTACAGCTCGGCCAACACGGTTGTTTTACACCGCAGGCAAGTACTGCAAACTTGAAGTCCTTCCAGCTAAGCCTCCAGTCCATCTTCCTATTACAAATTCGGTATTTTTTCCTCGCCACAAGCATGTGTTTAATGAGTAAACTGCAATTTCTGCTCCTGGTGGAAGGGTTGTTCCCAAACGATCTGGTATTGATACACTACCACTGAGCTGACCAGAAAGCTGCTGCATACAGAGACTCATGACCTTCCCCTAAAAAAGGGGAAATCCATCATTAGATGAATTTTTTTCCTTCTAAAAGAGAGAACAGCAGCCATGAAAATTCAGCAGAATCTGTTACTGTTAACTCACTGAACTGGTCATAAAACAATGCTGTAATTAGAACGGTATATTAATCCAACAGTTACTCTCAAACCAACAGTTCTCACAGACCTCATGCAAGATCTGTCACTTAAAGAAAACCGACGTATCATAATGTGCAGAAGTTGCAATTTAACCAGGAAAAGAGGAAATATAGCAACCTGCCCCAATAGCACACTCATTTTTATACCCTGTTAAAATATTCTGACATGTCTTCTAAGTCACTTTTAAGGGATCAATTCAAGAAGCTTGACATATTTTTTTCATCTTGGTTTTAAAATTAATTCTTGTTTTGAAAATACATATATATATAACATGAGGACATAACTCCTGTTATAGCCATCGCACACAAAATCCTAGAAGTTTAAAAGAATAGAGTAACTGCAGATCACTTTCAAACTACAAAACCTAGAGTGCATGCAGTGACACATTTGGTAACAAATAACTGAAATTCAGCCTAGTATTTTTTAAAGCATAAAATAATTTCAATCTCTGGTCAAAACCATCCAACGAGTTATACATAAGAATTCTTATTTTTAAATATGTTTTTAAAGATTTGTATTTTTGGCCAAAATTCCTAATCCTTAGCTGTAAAATATATTTGTGGAAGTCTAAGATGACACTTGATGGCTTTAATCGAGTGTGACAGGACAGCAATCTGCAGTTTTTAAACACGCATAAGAAAAATTTATTCAGCTACAAGAATTCAAAATTGTGTGGGAACTGATGCATTTTTATAAGTGCACATAAGTATTAATAAGCGTAAAGAATTTTCATTTACAATATTACTGTGTAACTTCCAGTGAAAGTTTTTTTAACCACTTACCCCAAGTTCATCCAAAAACATGATCATGCGATGTTTGTTGCTCTTGATGAATGGATTTACCCCTTCCATATATGGTTCCTAGTAATTTTAAAAAGTATTCATTAGAACAAATCAATGCCAAGGTAATTGTCACACCTGCAGCAAACACAGTGCAGTCAGACAAGTGACACTGCCAAACAAGGATGTCGTCTGGACTGGTTTTATTTTTTCAAATGAATTTCTACTGTCCAGTTGTGCAGCCAGTCAAAGGACTGCAGAATTTGGCGTTTTCTTATGGTCAGGAAGTTTTCTTACACATGCAAACTGGCATGAATTTGCATTAAGACGAATGTCTCTGGCTGTGTAGCTGCCATGAACAAACTGCTCTACCGTCAAAGGTATGATCAGGACTAAGTGCCCTCTTTCTTCTTCTTCCATTAACACTTATATGCCAAGTTACGTGTGTCAGAGAAATAACTTCCTCATGCCAGCCTGAAGTCACTCTCATGACGCTTAAGTCAGCAGATTTAATTTTCAACCGTTTTTTGGCCTGGGAACCCAGACAGACCATTGCTGGCATTCTCTTCATGTCATAATAGAAACTTTATTAAAAGCTGGGGCTTTTTAGTGCAACATGTAGGCTTGATTTACAGTATTAAATATGTCTAGTGATATGATAGCGAATACAAATAGAAGGGGTGCTTTCAAGCACTCTACCACAGACAACACCAACCTAAGGGGTAAGGAAATGCAGGGTGAAAGTGAGGGAGGGGGAAAAGTCAGAGGTTGGCAATTCTTCATTTCTTTCAGAATTGGTTAATCCCTACTAAGATGGGAATTCAGGCCTGATTAGTCTCAAATTAATTACTATACAGATTAGAACACGTGCATGGGATGTGGAATCATTCCAAGGTTGTGTACAGAAGCATGCCAATATTACTGAAAGATTCCTCCCCTTTGCCATCAAATAATCAATGGAAATGCAAAAAAAAGTTGTGTCTATTTAAGGCAGAATATTTGTCCTTCAGAGTCTTGCCTCTAGCAATTGTCAGCTTTTTGATACAGATATTCCAGAAGAAAGCGTGCCCATTTTAGCACCGTGGACACCTGCTGTGGAGGGAAGGCTGCCTCCCTCCCTGCCATCCCTTCATGGGATGTACCCAGTCATAAGCACGAGTTTCTAGATCGCTTCCTCTCAAATGATTATGGCTCCTCCTCCCAACGTGGCCAGACTTTGTGCTACTGCTCTAGTTCAGATCAACACCCTGCTTAGCTCCAAATGAAGAAATTGCAGTAACGAGGCCTCCTTGCTGATGAGGACAAACAGGTCACACATCAGGCTTTGCAGGAGAAAACCACAACGAATTTCTGCCTGTGTTACAGAGGAATATTGAAGTGTACTGGAAACATAGTTCTGGGCTGTTCTGTGTGTGCAAAATTATATTCACCTTGGCTCCAAATTCAACCAGATTTGCTAAATTCTGCACAGACTTGGCGACCAGCGTCAGTGTTCTTGCAGCAGTGGGGGAAGGAGAATCTGGCAGGAAAATAAAACAGAGTTACTGACCATTCTGTTTAGAACTAACAGCAGTCACATCAAAGGAAAGCTCTTTTCCAATTCACCTTTTTCATGGAATAAAATATATTTAATATTATAACAGAACTGCATGTGGAAGTTGTCACTTGATGAAGTAAATTTTATGTTGCTTTAGTAACGTCCACAGAAATACATGAATATTAACATCTGATTTTCTGTAACAGTTGCGACCAAAACAAGACTTGAACAGTGACAGACAAGCTTAAAAGGGATTTATACTTAGAGGTAACTTTTTTACACCTGCAGACACAGTGCAAGGTGTGCAAGGAGGTACCTAACTTGGAAATTACCTGAAGATAATATAATCCTAAAGAAAGTGTCACTGTGTACCAGCCCACGTTCCTCAAATGCTTTCTCTCTCCAAAGCATGGATGGAAATGATTACTGGGTGAGAAAAAGGAACTTTCTGTTCCGACACAGCACTTCTCAATATAGTTTAAAGAGAGATGATAGAAAACATGCTACATTGTCTTAAAAACTGTCTGTGAACAACGGGGAAGAAAAGCTTTTCTGAATCAGAAATCAGGATTCAGAAATCTGAATCAGATTTACTATTTTCTCCTATTTAGAGTTTGGTGTTTAACTGGTAAAAAGAAACTGCTAGGGAGGGAAGGAGGAAGAGCAGTGGCTACTGCGACTGAATGCCCTCTAGTATGGGGTGATCTTTGCCAAGAAAAAAACCCAAAAAACCAACAACCCAACAGAAAACAAAAGATGAAGCATAACATATGCAAACTTTTAATATTAAGCAACTTTAGTAATAGAGTTTTCAATAGTTTTCTCCTCCCATAGAAGTTAAAAATGCGCACAAACATTTCTAGGTGTGTAAGGCAACTGCCAGGGGATAATCCATGCCCTCGCCACTATCGCTTCACGACAGGAAGGTCCCACACCAGCAGCGTCCCAGATGTGGTCCCTGACGGGGCCACCATCCCCGTCACCCCTACGAGGGGTTTTGGGGGATGCTATCGGATACCAGCCAGCAGTTCCCCAGCCCTGGGGTCAACAAACAGGAACGATCCCTGTTGCTGTTTCATTTAACTACTATAAATGGTACCAAGAGGGCACCAAAAAACAGGGTAAGACTTGACAGCATGGGAACATTTCCTAAGGCCAGCCCATGGGAACTTTCCTACATATGTCCTTTAAGTCAACCGAGATTTCCACCCCAATTCTGCACAACCCGCCCTTTCTCAATGCCACCCCTCTCCCATCTCTGAGATTCCCTGCTGGAGACTGACTGTACTTAACGAGTCAAAGAAAAGAATTCGCCAATGGCTGGAAGCTGCACGTTAGAACAAGATGTTCCAGTGTAATTTTCTAGGTGCACAAATGTATTCATCGCTCTGCAGACACATTTTCAACTTTATAAATCTTGTTAATTCAAGACATACGGTTGAATTTCGGCCGTTAACTTTGGCACTGTCCTGTATTCAAAGTGACCTCTGAAGATCATACCTGTACATTTTTCACACTGATAGAATATAGTCAACATTGCTAGACTTTTAACTCAGAATTATATTATTTAATACCACAATGCATGTATTTCTGGGTTTTAAAATGACATTGGGGATAACCACAGTCTGACTTCTAAGGGTGAAAAGCATTTGTTGGCTTCCTTATGGAGAAGTGTGATAGATAACACGACTTTGGACACAACATTCAAAAAAACTTCATATTTTGCTACATAAGACACTACAGTAATTTTATGCCTACTACTGTATAAAGTATGAATTCAATCTGAAGTCCATACTCACCTGAGATGATATTAAACATCCTTGGGTTCAGGATAGCAGGACAAATCAGTCGAAGAAAAACAAAGCCACTGAAACGGGAAGAAATTTGTATCTTGTTCAATAAAATTAAAGAATTAATATAAAATTTAGAATTGTGTAGTCTTTAAGGATTCAAGTTGGCATGGAATCTTTTTGAGACAGACACTAACCAACCAGCCAACGCTCTGTGAATACATTAACAAATTGAGGATATGCATGCTATAACTTCAACGATGATAGAAGCAGAAATAATAGGCGTATTGATCTCCCAATGAAGGTGAGCTGCTGAAACCACGTGGGAAGAATTCAATTGTCAAGTCATACTGAAGCCAATCTCAGGCCACGCCAGCTTCAAAAGGGAGCTGCCCCTTGCTTCTGGCCTCCCAAAGGCTGCCTTAGGTCAGCCTAAGCCAATCCATATCCTGCTGCAGAATGATACAGTAGAAAAATAATAACGGATCTGCTACTTTCCTCCACAAAATAATTGCTGCCATCTAGAAATCTGGAAAAAAAGCACTAGGAACTCATTTCACGGCGACCCAGGACAGCCTTCAGTTGCCTGAGAAAAATCCAACTTTGTGTTAATAACAAAAATAAGAAACATCCACCTCATGTTAACCTCAATTCCAGCTAATTGCTGTACAATAAAGTGACACATGGACCAACTAAAACAATGTAAATCTTTAACTTTGTTTGCTTAAACACTACTTGTGGATTGGTTCTTGCTAAGCAATAACAAAGCTCGACCACTTCTAAAAGAAGGAAGGGGACCTTACACTACCTGCCCTCTTGAGAAGTACACAGTGATGGGAACATCCATATTACTTGAAAATGACACATATATTAGTGACATTAATGCACCTTCCATATGTCCAAGACACCTAATATATACTGTTATGGACATTCCTTATTTCTCCAAGAATTATGAATTGTGAGCTGGTAAGACAACAGTTTATGGCCATACGAGAAGCTAAAATATTTTCTGTGGTGTGATTTTAAAGCTATGAGGAAGTAATTAATTTTGAAGCCATAACATACACACCAATTTCTCTTTTAAAGTGTCCAAATTTGAAGGCCAATGATTTGTCAATCTAGGATGGACCTTGCTGATATGGAAGATTTGGTGCTTCTTACCCTGTCCACCTGCCTGAATTAAGCATGAGTCAATATCTAGATGGGGGTGTTAGGACCTGAGTGAAACGGAAACACTTTTTGAATGATACAGCAGGGACGCTACCCAGATATCTGAAAGCTCTTTATCTGCTTCTGGATACTTGAATATTCTTGGACCAAAAATACTGCAATAAAGACAGCGTTCATCACTGAAGGTTGTGAAACTCTACAGAGAAACCAGAAGTGTCCACTTGTGAAAACTAACATCACAAGAGAGCAGGTTCCAATATTTATAGCATCCAGTGGAGACTTCTGGAAAACGCTGAATGTGATCTGTGTCCACTAAGGAAAGCCATGTGCTTCTCTGTGGAGTTGAGAAGGAACAGAGATACAGTAGTCACCACTGAGCTCTACAGCCTTCCAGAAGGTTGGCCCCTTAAAGTAAGAGGGGCTGTCATAGTAACAGAGACCTCAATTTCAAGCCAAAGCCCCCACATGGCACCCTAGAAGACACAAACCAAGGATTCTGTTGTCAAAATGATAAACAAAAGCCAAAGACAAATCCTCTGAAGGACCTTCCGTGGGAGATTAACCAACTCCCAGATAGTGCAAAAAAGGAAAGATGTGGCTCTGATACCCTTCAAAACCTCACTAGCGCTTAGAAATAGAGCATGAAGACCACATCTTTATCAAATATTATTGTTTGTTTGACCTCTACTGGCAATGGACATATAAGAGGAAGAATCTGTGTGCTGCACTGGTTTATGAATGTATGGCGGAGTTTCTGTGGCTGATGTGAGTTCAGAAGAGCCAGGTTCGGTAAACTCCTCCAACATTTTTAGAAGAGCTCTGGAATGCTTCGGTAATATTGGGCTGGAGCAGAGAAAAGAAACGAAAGTGGGACAGCACAGAATTAATTGTTTTTGGAAACCAACATAGTGATGACTCAGAGTGATCAGAACCAGCAGCCCAATGCCAGTGACCAGGAACCTTCTCTGGACGCAGAAAACTACATATCCCAATGGAGGCATTACCTCAGGGAAACCTAACAGCCCAATGGTCTTTACAAGAAGGTGTTAGATTCCTTACTGTGTTGGGTCTGTATTTTAAAGGGCTCAGATCTTAAACCATGTAAGATTTCTCCAGCAATTGACAGACTCTACGTAAGAGTCCTTGTGTGAGGCACAGCCCTCCCAGATGGCATGTGACGGGGACGTCATCTTTAGAGACCACTGCTCTGAAGGTATCAAAGTTAACTATTGCTTTCACGGAATCACGGAATTGTTGGAGTTGGAAGGGACCTCTAGGGAACATCTAGTCCAACTCCCCTGCCAAAGCAGGGCTGCCCAGAGCACATCACTCAGGACGGCATCCAGGCAGGGCTTGAAGATCTCCAGAGAAGGGGACTCCACACCCTCCCTGGGCAGCCTCTTCCAGGGCTCTGCCACCCTCACCAGAAAGAAGTTTTTTCTCATGTTTGAGTGGAACTTCCCATGTTCCAGCTTGTGCCCGTTGCCCCTCGTCCTGTCACTGGGAACCACTGAAAAGAGTCTGGCTCCATCATCCTTCAGCCCACCCTTTAGGTACTCGTAAACGTAGATGAGGTCTTCCCTCAGCCTTCTCTTCTCCAGGCTAAAGAGAAGTTTTTCTTTTCCAGCACAAAAAAAAAAAAAAGAGGAATTGCTATTTTAAATTAGTTTGCAGAAGCTGACAAAACGCAAGTGAATTAAAAGTTGAAACTATTAAGTAAAGCTACTCTATACTACATCATCTTCTTCTGGCAAGGGTCTAAGAACATGATTAAGAACGTAGCAAGCTCATAATTCTTAATTGGGATATCACACCTCTGCATTGTAAGTATCTTAAATACTGCTGTAGCCTCTGTAAGTACTATACAGTCTTGTCGCTGAAAGAAACACAGATAAACACACTAAAATATGTCTTTAGCAAGACTTGAAAAGATTATTTTCAGAATAAAGTGACAAGCAACTTACCTAACAACTCTGGTTCTCATGGTGGTATTAGCAGGCCACTTGTTTTGGACAGATTTCTGTAGGCACCCATAAATATACCTCAACGTCCTGCAAAAGTAATAGGTAATTATTCATTCCATTAAACTTACAGAATCAAAAAAAGCTGGTCAGAAAGTATCTAGACCAACCTCTTACTCGTTGCAGAACTATTATTAATTCTATGTTTATAAGATTTAAATTAACTTTCAATTAATGTACATAAACTTTAAATTAACTTTAACTAAGACTTAATTTATAAGTTACTACGTTTATAAAGCCAATTTCTGAATTTATATTAAAAAGTAAATTTATGAATGGCAAGGGAAAACCTTCATTAATACACAATTCTATATGCAATTCAGTGATTATTCAGATGTGCCTTAAATCTTTTATAATTGTCTGTTTCCTGTTTCTTAAGCAGCATTTCTTTTCAAAAGAGGCAATTTTTTTTAGTTTTTTTCTTTTTATTAAACAACTGTTTTTTTCTATAAATGAGGGTTAAGTGTTTAAAAGGTAAGCAGCCACAACAATAGTCCTCTCCCATTAAAAAATGGGAAAATTGTGGGGTATTTTAGATAATGCTGCATCATCTACTTAAAAGAAGCACAACTTTTAATGCTAACTTTGCCAGCAGTAACACAAAGGAAATACTTTTGTGCTACTTTGCCATCTCAAAATTGAGGCTTTTGTCTACTTTAAAAGCTAAAGATGCAGCAAAAAAAACCTGGCACTACTATCCTCTTTTTATTAGACGGTTCAATTTCTAAATGATGACCACAAGGTTTTTAGCAATTAAAAAAAGAAAAGAAATGTATATAATCTCTGCATTTCCCTAGCAGACAGAAGTAATCATCACACAGTATCATTCTACTACTAACTGGTTGTATTTTTAATAAGCTGTTAATAATTCCTTCTTTTTCTCTAAGGAGGAAAAATGGAAAGAACTTGTAATCAACTTACATTGGCTGCTAAATACTACTGTCTTCTACCTTTCTGTGGAAATATGAGATTATTTTTATTATTCTTTCCCTGAACTCTTGGGTTTAGTAGTTTCTCCTTCGAAGAAAAGCACATGTGCTAGCCAGAGGCTTTTGCGAAAAGCCGTATTAATTTCTGAAAGTGTTATTTTTAACTGTGTCTATATTCCTATGTGCATACAGCAACCCTGCAGACATTGGTCTTATGACTGAGTCGCAGATGATAAGCATAATTTTAAGGTGCAGCATAATTCACATGAACAGGAACTTTCCAATACAAATCTGAACAGAGAAGTGCAAACTTACGGAGGCAGTATCTCTGCAGCCATGAATATTTTCTCCACCAATTCTGAAAGTATACTGAGTAGATGTGCCAAATTAGTGTTTACATCTTCATTTTTTTCTAACTTTGAGGGATTTAACTAAAACCAAAAAGAGAAAATTGTTATGTTTATTCTCCTAACTAGAACTACGTATAGAGTTTCATAATATTACACTAAATACTACTGAATACAACTGAATATTACTACTTCAAAGTAAACTTGCTGCTGTACAAGTCTCTTACAGAACTGACAGATCTAGTCAGGAAATGTGAAGAATCAATAGATTTAAGTTCTAAACCACTAGGCATTTCTGAGGACTCCCATCCTTTTCACACTCAAGTTAAAATGAAACACAGAAGTCAAGAGGGTCATTTTAAAAACAGCTTCAGGATCAATAAAAATTTTTATTGAAGTTGCAGAAAACTACAGGAAGTTTTTATTCAGAAGTTTTATTCAGGAAGTATTTAATAAAAGTATCAGGAAGTTTTAAATTAAAACTAAAGTTCAGACATTGACTTCTATGACTTCTTGAGTTTACTAGAAGTTACTTTGGTTAGGACATTCAATAACTGCTACAGAACAGCCCACAATTGCTAAAGAATGCATAGATAATTTAAAAATAATTTAAAAACTTTGAAGTTCTGCTA
Source organism: Tringa tobata (assembly GCA_033628505.1). Taxonomy (NCBI): domain Eukaryota; kingdom Metazoa; phylum Chordata; class Aves; order Charadriiformes; family Scolopacidae; genus Tringa; species Tringa tobata. The sequence continues at coordinate 338,296 of JAHREE010000152.1, forward strand.
AGACTATTGGTCAAAGCCAAAATCTAAGAAAAAAAAAATCTCTTCATGAATTCAGTTCCTGTATTTCTTATGTAAACTAATATTAGTTTTGAGAAATTAATAAATGTCCCGAAGCTAATATTTAATGGAAACATAACAACCAGGAGGTAATTGTGTCAACAGAACAAAAAATTTAAAAACATGGTTCAAGGTATCACCTCACAGGACTGCTTGCTTTCCATTATCTTTAATATTGAGTCTTTCAGTGCGTGGTGAACAAAACTTGTAGCTGTGGCTTTCATATACTGCTCCATTAGCGTGCTTGCTAAAGTGGTGGCACGAAACAAGGTAGTAGCTTCGTCTGAAAAAAGACAGCAAAATGAAAAGTCGATAAAAGGAGACAACAAAAAGCAGAGGATAACTGTGCTGTAAACACTTTGATATATGGGGTAACTAAAGGAGGAGAAAAGAGGAAGGTGCCAGAGCCCTTCCCTCCCCACGTGCCCAGAGTTCCTGTAAACGTTAAGTGTAATTTAGTGCTGTACCTTCCATGCTTATCTCCCTGTCATTTAGTGTTCGTAACAACAAGGACTCAAGCTTTTCGTGAAGAAAAATCTTCAATAAAATGCCAGCCAACAGTGTTCTGTCCTGTCCACAAACGTGTGATAAGGCATAGACTACGTGAAGTTCTTTCTGGAGTATAAGCTGCAAGAAAAACAAAATTTAAAAATATTCAGAAGCTTCTCTCAACGTGTAACAGCTTTGGAAAAACTGATATACATCTTTACTGATATACAGACGTCACTACAAATATTATTCATTGATGTCAACCAATGTTATTGCTATCTGTCTCAAAAGAACCAACAAAATTAGTTCTGACAGATAAACCAAGGGAAGTTAAACAACTTCATACCTCTTTGAACTCGTTGTACTCCTCTTCCGGCATGATCTTCTCCATCGAATATCGCGCTCGGACACGCAAAGATCCCGGTTCAATACCCTTTAATGGTACATGGGAACTGAGTTGAAACCACTCATCTGTTGCGTGTCCTTTTTGCAATCGGCTTAATTGGCAACGCATAAACACTTAAGGGAAAAAAAAAGCATCGTTCAAATAAGTTTTCTCCAGCAAAACAGTGCTACTATCGAATAAAAAATGGTTTATTTTCAGCATATGTCATCCTGCTTCAGCAAAAAAGTATTATTAAGAGTAATCAAGATTTTTGCCATCAATATATTGGCAGATTTTCTCTGTGATGGTCTAACAGACTCCTGTAAATTGAAGAAATATAAAGCATTCTGTAAAGAATGTATACATAAACATTCAAAAATGCCACATGGATATTGAGAGTTTTCTTTGTAACACCCAAGTAGTGAGTAAACAAGTGTTTCCCTGCAAATCCAGCTATTAGTCGGAAATTAAAAATAGATAAAAGCATTCAGAATTCACTTTCCTCTTTTCCAGCCTTGGGCTGACAAAACCAGCAGGTTTGCTCATGGACCACCTCGTTACTCCTTACTATTTATTATTATACAGTTGCTACAGTTTTCCCAAACATTGCAATATGTATTTCTTTTATACCAACTCCCAGGTTAAGGCTTCAACAGTTTATGCAAATTATTTTAAAAAAACATGTTCCCAAACAGCTGCTACTTATCACCAGTGTGGACAGGACTATGTCTTTAGACCAGGTAATCAGCTGACTTTTTTAGAATATTTCCTCCCAGCACCAAAGCTCCTGTACCCACAACTAGGCAATGTGCTTTTCTTCTTATTTTGCTTGCACATGTGTATCATGTGCACAAAATAAAGGATCTAAAATAAACTGATGATTTGATTTTTCGCTGTGGTTATATCAGCCCTTCATAGCTATAATATAAATACTATAATCTCGCTTTGATTTAAAAAAAAAAAAAAGTCAGAACAGAAGTATCTGTACAGGGACTGCAGAACAGTTGCTATCATAATATATATTCAATAACTTTAAAGGAACAAGACTTTTTCCCATTTAGTAGCTTTGAATTTGTAGGCTATGTTCAGTAAGAGAATACTGTTATAGTTGAAAAATTTGGGATATTTACACTTTGCAAAATTGCACATTTTAAAAGAGAAACAAATGTACAGAAAATCATCAGAACAAACAATAGTTGATCTTGTCTCTCCAAGAATGGAGCAGGTAAGAATTCTCTTGACAATGATCTTGATCCAAAAAGAACCACAATATTTTACATGATGAACAGCAGCACACAAGAAGTTGAAGACTGAGGTTTCTTAATGGTTTATTTGGTAATGAAACTTCACGCATAATACTTAGTAATATGATTGCATTTTGGTTGTTATTACTTATAACCTGGGAGTCGAAGTGAAAAGTGGTTCAAACTTAGGTTTTTTCCAGTCCTCAGACTGGAAATTAACTTGAATTTACTATGAAGGCTTTGTGTAACCTTGCCAGAACAAAATGAGACCATCAAAAAAATCCTAAAAAATTCTAATTACTGATTCAAAATAAAAGCCATTTGAAATCTTGAGAAAGAGGAAAATGCTCAATACAGGGACATACTAAATCCTGCCTTTTGTAGCCACAGGTCACTACCACATTAGCACAGCCCATCCTCCTACAGTATCAGTTACAAAGCCAGGCTTTGGTATTAATGCAAATAATAACTTTGCCTGAAAAGAAAAACATTGGCTAATACTTTGCTCTACAGACTTGCCTACATGAGATGACCCCATCCACTATAAAAATGTTTGGTTTTCAACACAAACTAATCTGAAATTGGCCAAGTATCATAGTGCAAAACTAAACCAGAATTTCCACTCCAGTTCAACGCTGTGTGATACTGTCCTGACAGATTTTCTAATTCAACTGACTAATCATACCTGACCATCTCCTTTTGCAGCAGCAGATGAAGTCTACTAATATGTTCTAGGGCTTTATTTTTTCCAAGCTGCATTATATCTATATTTATTTGAACAAATCCTTATGGAATTTACAGTTAGAGAAACAAAGAAAACAAATAGAATTGATACTAAACGATTTTAGTATAATTTCTGATGATTTGAAAAACTTTTAAAAAACAAAAATACTAAAATTACTATGGAATAGTCATAATAGGCAAAGTTCGAGTCAAAGACTTGAAAGCTCAGGAAGTATTTTAAGATACTGAAAAAACAGCTTTCACGCCAGTATCATTCTGGTGTTTAACTTCTGGGTGTTACAATGAAAGAAATAAAGCAGTGAGACCAATAACGGAATTCTGGGCCTGCAATCTGCGTTACATGTGAGAAAAATCTATCAGAAAAGCTGACTTAACCAATTAACCGGGAAGATGACGAGTACCAGCTTCATGTGACTCCCAATTCATAGCAATCCATATTTAACAGCTGTGGCTGCAGAGGAGACTGTTCAGGAAAGGAACCAATTTCTCTTGCTTTTGAAGAGTTCAAGGATTACGTGGGCAATGCAGCATGCAGGTATGTTAGATATGGGCTGGTTTTTGCTCTTTTTTTTTTTTTTTTCTCTCTGCACTTAAAATATTTAGTAGGGCTGGGGATGTAAGCAGAGATATGTTCATTCAAGTTGACTTAAGTCTAATCCTTACCCAAAAATGAAAGGGCTGTTGGATTATGCTGTAAGAGTGTACCTAATTAAGAAACTCAGCCAGTTCTGCTCCTGACCGAGGTAAGGAAAACTATCACCTCACCTTAGCGGGATGCATCCAAAGCCAACACAACCTCCTGAATCTGGACAGAGAGGAGGAAACTACAAAAACATTTTTAAAGATGTTTCTGAAGTATCCTGTTCAAGAATTATCCTTTTAAAGATCCTTTTACCAACCAGAGCTTTGGTGTGGACAGACAATGAGTTTTCCAGCTCAAAAAAGAACAGTGCAAGAACATGGTCACAACTGCAACTACAGCCCTTTTGTCTCTCAGAGGGAACATATATTTTTTCCTCCTGCTATGCAGAAAGTTTTCTAGTCAGAGGAAGGAGGAAAAGGATTGAAATTTAATTAGGTTCTGCAAGAGCATTCAAAGTGAGTAGCAATTTTTCTACTTCGGTCAACGTTTCTCTACAGATGTCAAAAAAAAAAAAGGTCAAGAAATTAGTACAAACACTAACAGGCCAGTAACACAATATATGAAGCTGAAAACAACTGCAATAGATTATAAATACTCTGACAGGCTTTGGAACAGACAGCTCTGAAGACAATGGAAAAGAAAAAAATCTTGGAAAATATTTGAAGAGGGCGGGGAGGGCGTCCTGCCCTGCAGGCAGTGGAGAGGAGGCAGGGGGATGAAGCTGCTCCAAAACAAATATGGGGGGGAACAAGATACCTTGAATAAGGGGAAAAAAAAAAACAAACCCACCCTAAAAAACAAACTGTATGGGAAGAGAACTAAAATTAAAATAATAATTTCAATATTTTTTTCTAAGAGCTCAAAATCCATGTTCTTCAAACACTTTATTTTCCAGAAGGCTGGCAGGTCTTACCAGCTTGCTGCTGATTTGCTGGAACCGAAACAAAACCTCAGTTGACGCAGCAGGTGTCTGGGTAACATAAAGAAAATAAGATAGGACAAGGGGTTATGGTTTTAAATTGAAAGAAGGGAGATTTACATTAGATACCAGAAGGAAATTCTTTGCTGTGAGGGTGGTGAGAGCCTGGCCCAGGTTGCCCAGAGAAGCTGTGGCTGCCCCATCCCTGGAGGGGTTCAAGGGCAGGCTGGATGGGGCTTGGAGCAACCTGGTCTGGTGGGAGGTGT
>JAHREE010000152.1:347993-391302 GCA_033628505.1 Tringa tobata
TTTTTTTATGTAGATGAGCATTTTCTTTGCTTTTTAAAGTAAAGAATTATTTCATACTGTCACTTTTGTTGCTTTGCTTTTGCAGCTCGAAGCCCATAATTTCATCTACCACTTTAGCTGTGAATTCACCTAATTTAGTTCATTTATTCGGAAGTATCCAAGCATCTTTAATGTTAACTACAGAATAGTCATGCATCCTGGAAAACATCCTATTTTATTCCTTTCTCTACTGTATATTAAAAACCATATTATTATATTATATTCAATAATCCTAACATTGAAAACTATCAAGGATTCTTGAAGTGTCTTCCTGTTATTCTCCACAGACCTGTTCTCTGCTTCTGAGGAAATTCTGGCAAACACAGCACTTTTAAGAGGCCAAGAAAAATTAAGCCACAAGCACAGTTCTGCATGTATTTGCTACTGAAAAGAAGTAACATCAGTTAAACAAGTATTTTGTTTGCATGCCATGGGAAATCTTTAAAAATTTGATGATTCCGTAAATTTTAAAAGTTATGACAATACAAATGCTGATTTCTTTACACTTTTACTCAAATATAGTCAGAAATTAATACCTAGCAAAGGACATGCAGATTGCCTACAAGCCATTCTGGGTTTTATGTATATATATATATATTGTAACAAAGTGTAGGTTGTTCTGATTGGTTTCACAAGGGTACTATACAGCTCCAAAAAGTAAAGCAAGTACATGCAGCATTTACTACTGTTGAAAGTAAAATTCTGAGATTTATCAGCATCGTTTTGCAACGAGGAGACAAAACACTCCTCCACATACACCGCCAACCCCGTAACATCGGCTTCACCTGACGTAGACGTTTATTAGATGTTCCTGGACTGGTTTTTCTTAAACTGCAAAACATCTGCAGAGCTTTCATCCAGTCCTAAGAGAGAAGGATGGAGAACAGTGTGATAAAACAAAGTCAGATACGTCAGTTTCACTGCAAGAAGCTGTATCTAAAAAGAGTATCTTAAGTTTTCCTTTTAGCTTGGCAAACCTAAGTTTTCTGTAATTCCAAAGTATGCAAGTTTGAATATTAAAGCAAAATCCTTATCTGTACTGAGCAAAACCTAATAAAGGATTTGCAAATCTGAACCACTTTCTCTTTTAGAAGTATCAAGCATTACTAATGGATATACAGCATGACCTTTACCAATTTTCCAGTCTAGTAATATTACATGAAATTACAAATGGTATATAAAATGAAGCAAAACTTGTTTGCTTCTGAGGAAAATTACACTTAACGAGCCAAACTGTTCTCATTATTCTCTCCAGTACCTCTGCATGGCAGTCATAATACCGTGTATGCTTCAAAAAGGACTAAAACAGCCTTAGCAGAGGAAGACAGGAGCATATAGCCAACACCCCCTGCTTTGCTCACAAAATGCTTAAAGCAGAGTGGATGATTCTGTTTTGATCAAGGAAATACAAAGGTTGTCTAACATCAAACTGACTCTGGAACTTTTGTGGCTGTTTTTTTTTTTTTTTTTAAGAAATAAGCTGCTAAGAGGCACTGCCAGGTCTCCAGGCCACCTCTGAAAAAGTCACTGCAGCGTGAGAAAGTTTCTCACAGAGGAGCTTTGCAAGAGGACTACGGAAGGTGGAAGAGATGTTACAGGCTCCATCTCTAGTTTTGTCTCTCAAGTGCCAAATTTTGTATAGTTCCAGCAAAATACAAAACTTAGGTTTTGACTAAAGCCGCCTTAAGTGTGTATAAATATCCACCATCTAGTCTCAAAATACAATTCAGCAATGTCATTAAACCCCACTATACTATTTCAATCTTACAGTTCATAATATCTTCCGCATTTTGAAAATACAGGAGCATTTACTGCAGCTATGCTCAGCTGGACCACTTTGCGAGTCAGGCTTCAGCTTTCAAAACCTTCCACAGAAGGAACAGCTTTCAGCAGTGCTTCAGCTGCTCGCTTCCTTACTCTCAGAAGGAGATCATCAGCAATCGAAGAAACAAATGCCTCCCAAACACTCTGAGAGAAGTATTTCCCGGATGCACAGCACGCCTCTGCACTCACTCGCAGCAGGAAAGCCTCTCCTGTTAAATCCAAGGCTTACAGCGCTGGAAACGGACAGCGTGCACGGTAAGCACAGGGAAACCAGGGCATAAAGCTACATTTTACATTCCTTTTTCTTTTGTACAAACCATAAACACATGATGGAGCCCATACGATGGCACTGCTTTGGTATTTATTTGCCACGATCTAAGAGAGCCTTAATATCCAAATAAAACTATTCTATGAAATGCTCCAGAGTAAACTTTTCTGGGCCAAAGCCATATTATAAGCACCCCCCTGTATTCTGTATAAACGCAGTGAACAGCCTGTTAAGCAGATCAAAACCAAAAGCAGATTATACCAAATGTTCAGGGAACAAGAAAGGATATTCTACCTTCTACACAGTCTTTCTTTTAATTTTTAGAACACAGAAGAGATTGCAGATGTGAGAAAAATGAATGTACAGTAATAAGTGTGGAGTTTAATGTATCTATTCTCGAGTACTATACAGCATGCTGCTTCTCAAAGACATTAAGAGTTGTGTGACAAATCATCTGATGTCATCCCAGTGACTTTCATAAACTTGTATTAATTTAAGAGGAAAATTTTTGCTTTCCTTTATATACAGCACAAGAAGAATACTAAATTTATTCAGCCTTTGCGCTCTAATGAATAGCAATCTATTATAAGCACTCTTTATATAAAGCACAGCTTTAATTCCATTCAAATAAAATCAAATGCAAAGCTTAACGTCTGATGCAGCATGTATTTTTCAGAGCTGCAGATTTTCAGAGCTATAAAATTAATAAATAAGGACATTCTCTCATCTTAGAAATGCTCTCCTGCTGGTAAGTGAATTTCAGAGAACTGGGCTCTTATCCTATCAATTTTTAATCAGCACACAAACGCTAGAGCACTAGTAACTAAAGAGTACCAACTAAAACCAGAAAAATCTCACTTTTGGGGCATGATGAGAGCCCAAGACTATGAACAACCACCAATTTATGGACAAGACAAATAATTGCAAAAGGCAGCTGTTCAGTATACTTTGGTCCCTGGGCACACACCGGTGCGTTAGCATTTTAGTTCATATCAGAAATGCACCTCTGAAGAAAGGCTCCCACTCACCGCGCTCTGGTTTGTACAGTGGAAAAAGTCTTGAGAGAGTAAATTACTCTTCTGCATTAAACTATTTCAAAAAAACCTATGTTCTCCAGAAACAAACAATGGAAAACAATGGAAGTTCAGTCCATGGGACCCAACCGGAGCTTGTCCAAAGTAAAAACCCCAAGTTCAGGTTAATGTTGGTGCTGGGTTCTCACCACCAACCTCACAGATCCACTACTACCCCATTATAACAGCTGCTGATACAGACACAGCCACTACTTGTGATACGCTTACTTCCCAATTAAGAAAGGCAACATCATTAAGCACCACAAGACAAAGAAATTACTTATAGAATTATATTTACCAACAAAAGCTCTTACCTGTGCTTGTTCTGGAGTTTCGCCTGCAAAGTAGAAGATGTAATGCTCTTCACTAAAGTGCTGAACTACTATCTGAAAACAGTTTGGCCTTAAAAATAAACAAAACAAAAGGTAAGTTTTATTAATCTTTGTAATATTAACAGACACCTTCACTTGTTGTTCTGTACCAAAACAAAGATTACACTGAACTAATATATTTCTGCTGTTTGCCTGCAAGGACCATTAAGCATTGCATCAATAATTGTTTGTATACATGTAGCATCATCACACATGGAAAGAGGAAAACCTTCAGCTAGAAAACTTCTCAAGTTCTTCAAAACTGCATTTTGTTTTGAATGTATGATGTGATTTTAATAAAACCTCACTTCAGTATAGCTAGGTTGTTTCAGAATGCTGAGAAACTTTTAGAATGGCCTGTACTGAATAGGCGTGTATGCTGATTTACAGTCAAGGCAAAAAACAGCCATCTGGTCGTGGAAAAGACTTGGCAACGAGAACTATACCCACAAACTTTAAAAGCAGGAATGCTTCAGCATTAGCTCCCAACCAATTAATCATACATTAAGGATGATTACCTTCTTTCAGGAGTTCAGGAAAGGATATTAACATAAGAAATCCCCTACCTGAATGTATCCCACAGCTCTCACAACCAGTAAAATGTGTATTGGATCACCTACTAAACATTGAATGTGCACGACCCAAACCTCTACAAGCTTAAATGCAATTACAGTCTTTGCCATTTTGTTTTGCTCCACTCATTTGCCAAAAAAGCCATTCAAAAAATGCTTTGTTTTATTAAATTACAAGCTGTGTAAAGTGTAGGCTTCACTCATGACCTTCCACACTGTGCTGAAGGAAATTGAGCTCTCCCAAAACCAGCGTTACATGAACTATCCTACTTCATTTGCAAAGGAGTTTTCAGTGTCCGGTTGCCCTGTCCATTTTGCTGCCTGGAGAAGGGCTGGCACAGCACTCCCCTGCCACGGCCGCAGAAGGGATGGGGAGAGAAGGAAGCAGCCAGGTCTGGGGCTAATTAAATCATTGCCACCAAAGAACCGTCTGTGCAAAGCTACAGACTTTGCTGTACTTCTGAGTCAGAAAAGGGCAAAGGCAGCTGTTACCAGCTGCTTAAAACACAGGAGGGACTTTGTCTCAGCTGCAGTTCCCCGAGCTGGTGTAACTGGGCATCTCCTCCCACCCACATCTAGGACTGCTTGCCATCCAGCTGCACTTTAACCCACAGCCCAGTGCTGCTTTAAAGCTGATTAAGAGACACTCGCTATTGACCAAGATGTTCCTTGTTTACAATACGCACCCAAGCCTCCTGCATAATTGCCAACTTTCACAAGGAACATTTCAGTAATTTTTTTTCATTGCTGTTCTGCTACTCTTTATCTGTACCTATGCTCCTCATTCCATTAGACGGTTTTTTTCAAAATTATTAAAAAGGTTTTAAAAAAAACACACACCAAATGAAAGCACCAGTCTCTGCATCTTATGAAACGTTACAATTTTAAGCCTTTGTCTTGAAGTTTTTTCACACAAATAACTGAAAGTTGACTATATGTAATTTTTTAATAAATACTAAGATCCACGTGATAACCACAATTTCTATCTAACATTTGTAGGAGTAAGTGTACCTATTTCTTCCATATCATATTATAATTCAGGACAGTGGATTTTTTATTTTTTTTTTTAACTACCCATAAACAAAGTATGTAAACTCTTTGTTTACTACCAATGATATCTAAAAGACTTTGGTTCTTTGCTGATAATCACATCCCTTGCAGTTGGCATATTCGAAATATCAAAAATATTACAGTAAACAAGATTTGATATGAAAATTATCTCTGAATACAGTAACTGTGCAAAAACAATTTCTGAGGATATTGACTTACATGAACGAGTTTACTGCTAAGTTGGTCTAATGTAACAGAAGTACTCATTCTTAAATAGAAAAGTACTTACAGACTCCGTCTAACCAAGCTAGCTTTCAAATACCTATCAAAAGAATGTAGGTCTTTTGGAATTGACAAAACTCCTGATCTTGTCAATTCTTAGTTCAAAAGCATTAAACCCCTCAGTTCTTATTCTCTAATCTCTGTAAAATGAAACATGGAACAATTAATGCACTCAATATTTTAAAATGACAATGCAAAGTGATGCTGATTCCAGCTACATCTTATTTCACGGTAAAACTTTAACACTAAATTCTAAAATTTTTAAGTAGAAGTTGTTTATGTACAGTTGCTAGCAATTGAGCTAGCCACGGCTAAAAAAGTCACTACTCCTCAGCAATCCACACCAAGTACAGACCCTTGGTAGAAACCAAGAGCCACAATGGCTTGTTGACTACTGACATATTGCCCACGTCTTGCATGTGCCTCAAACTAGCCGTCAGCTCTGCCACTGCACACAGGAGAATCAAAAGCCAGCGTCCTACCTGCCAAACAAGCTGTCATGTACTCCATAGACGGAACACACGCTAAGGTCTATTAGTCCTTTGGGTTTTGTGGCTCGTTTTTCACTTTCAAAATAAATAAGCTGGGCATCGTTTCCCTCTAAGATAAAGTACAAGTTTTTCCATCTCTTTCCTTTACCTATAGAAGAGTCAAGCAAAAAGCTGTTAGCACACTGTTTAAAAGAAAGCGTAAACTTTGTAAACGAAGAAAACAAGAGGGTGGTAAATCTTTTGTCAAACTGCAAACAGAAGAACAATGTACATGCAATCACACTTAAGCTACAATATCAACACACATACTCAATTTTATGCAACGTGGCTAAACCTAGACCCTCTTCACAAATGTAGGCAGAGTTGCAAAAACTTCATAGCAGTAAACATAAAACTCACTTTTTTTCAGAAGATAACCTTTTTTGACAATATTTTTATAAAAAGCATCCTTTGTTTTCCGACGAATTGTATTGTAGATTTCTTTTCCATCCACTGTATCATTAAGCACTTGTTCTTGGTGCTGGTAAACATGTAAGAAAAACACATTTTAAGCTCAGAAGTTGCCATTAAGAAATTGCACACTATGAAGCTGCAACCAGGATCACCGTACTGAACGCTACCAGCTCACTACTATTGTTCTTTCATGCGTTTTAGTAAAGCAATATAATTTTTCATACAATACCCTTGCTAGAAATGTAATAAAACTATTTCCAGAATTACGATAGAAGAAAAGTTTTCAATAGAGAAAAATTTCTACAAAGTAAAATTGTGTCTTTTTCATATTAAATAAAAAGCAGCATCTTTCACCGTGAATTCTGCTGAACTTATGCAAGTCTTTAAAGATTTATCTAGATTCTAACTGTCTTCTTACCAAAGCTTTTGGGACTGGGTAACCATGGGTAAACTCTGAAGCAACAAGAATGGTGCAAATCACAAATAAAACCAACTCCAAGTTGCACAGTCCCTCATTAATCTCATTAGAACTCACATGTCCTAATTGAGTAGCACTCAAGAGAAGAAAGCAGAAAACAGGAAGCAGAAAAAGGATAAATCACACAGAAAACTGTAGGATCTGGAAACGTGAGTAACAAATGAGAATGGCCAAAGGCCAAGCCAAGTTTGACCTTACCCAGCAAGCTGATCAGCAAAAGTTCTTTAGCCGTAAGAAAACGTGAAAAAGCAAGACTGTCAAGCGGTCAGAACAGCATTGAGAGGAAATGAACTCGCGCATATTAAACATTCTACTTTTCTTCTTGCCCATATATCTACAAGAATTATGATTTTGAACAACATGACAAAAACAGGATGAAAAACACTTTGGTGTTTTACCAGCAGGAATTACAGGACCTACAGTGGAAGCAACATCCCGATGTTTATGAGCTGAAGATAATCTCCATAACCACACAAGAAACAGTGCACAAAACAACAGATCTAGTGACAAATATTAAGTAAATTTCGTATTAGACACAGGAAGTCAGACTGAACCTAAAATTATCCAAGCCTTTTGAAATTTTTTCCCCTCAAAATGTAGAGCATGGTAGTACGTGGGAGATAACACAAAGCTGAACATAAATTGCACCACTGACCGCTAAACTTTTAAACAAAGAAAGTCACAAATATCTCTGAAGAGGTTAAGAGTATGAATTAGTCTCACGAGGAAAATAAGTCAATGCAGAAAAGATTATTAACACAGGAATGGTAAGCGCATATGCAAAAAGCTGAAATGAAGGCAATTACTGCCATGATTCAAGAGGAATGACGAGAGAAGCTGCTATAGTGAAGCCCTCCAAGGAGCAGTCTCAGGACTCCCATTTGCTTTTTGTCCCAACCACACTACTGAGCGCAAGTGAACAGCAGCAAACAACTGGGAAGCACTGATGGCACAGCACAATTAGCAGTATAGGAACAACGGGAATAACGAGGTGTAAGTCTACTAGTACAACGAACAAGTTACATCTGCTGATACTTACCACTAGAAAACGGAAAATGGGAAACTTGAGCATCTGAGTCACTCACAGGAGGAGTGAGGTATGGTAGGACGTGGCTGTGACAATGTACCCAGTCTGGCAGGGATGGAGCTAACTTTTGTCACAGCAGCCCCTACTGTGCTATGTTTTCGTTTCGTGACTGAAACAAATGTTGGTAACACACGACTGTTTTGGCTTTTGCTGATCAGTGCTTGCAGGACCTCAAGGCTTCTTTCATTTCCCACTCTGCCCCTCTCCTCGGCTGGGGTGGGCAAGATGCTGGGAGTGGACACAGCCAGGACAGTTGATGTCAACTGATCAAAGGGATATTCCCTGCCATGTATCATCAGGATTAGAAATAAAACTCTGTGTAGAGAGAGTGGGGGGTGTTGTCTTCTTGGGTGACCACTGCTCAGAGACTGGCTAGGCATCAGTCCGCTTGTGGGAGGGTGTGAGTGATTGCCTTTGCATCACCCTCACACCCATTCCTTTGCTTATTTAACTGCGTTTATCTCAAACCAGGAGGTTTGTTTTTTTTTTCTACTTTCGCCCTCATCCCGCAGGAGGGTGAACTGAGCAAGCAATGGTGGAGGTCCTTAGCTGCTCACCAGGGTCAACCCACCATAGAAAATGACACCTATTCTAGGATATTTCTGTTAAGTGCTTTCCAGAGAGGAAGGGAATTACCCGTGACATAGTATTCTACACCGTTCTGGTCCACCACATTCAAGAAAGGTAAGCAGAAAGGTAACCTGCCAAAATTGGTAGCAGCAGGGCAATAACATCACAAAGGGACAGGATCAGCTTTGGTACACTTAGCTTAGTGAGCTAAGGCAGAACAAAAGAGACATTCCCATTTTAATACAACAGATCTCACAAAGGAGTGTGAATTGACTGTAACTCTATTTAGGGGGGACATTAAAGGCAAATTTCTAACCATTGAAACAGGAAAGTTAGGGAACAGAGAGGGAACAAAATACACATGTATACTTTATAACTAGCTATCAGCTTATGAAAAGCTAGATGATGTGGTGCGCTTATTACTAATGGTATCTTAGGAAGAACTGCTGCTATGGTGCCATAGCGCTCCAATCCGTGCAATCATCCCTGCAGCTTTTCTGTGCAAACAGGTTTCCTCTGGCAGAAGGAAAACCTCAGACACAGAAGACAGGAAGGCAGCAGCCTGGCTGCCCCTAAAATGGGACTACAGCACAGCATGGTTGAGCTAGGGACCAGAGCCAGGGGCACACAGCAGAGGATGAACACCTCAGAGCACAGGCAGAGCTTACCATATCATCTGTTGACTACAAGCCAACCTTTGGCAAGTGAATGCATTTGAGGATAAAGAAAAAGAAACACACACAAACTGAAAAAAATTAAAATTGCAGATGATGCTGTTTAACTACCATTGGTATCTCTGCTGTAATTCAGTTAATAAATTGTTTTGATGATGATTTGGTCTGTGTCTTCAACAACAAACGCTCAGAGATTAAATCTTACCTGCATTGGAACAGGATCTTTAAGGTAATATCCTTCAACAATCTGTTCTTTTCTATAGTGCTCGATGATGTCAGCAATACTGTTCCAAAAAGAAAAAGAGGATTCAAATGTTAAACAGGTTAGCGAATTTGCTTTTCCATACAACCAGAGAAAACTTTCTCACAAAGTTTTAATAAAATCAACTGTTAATCATCATAATCTTATTTGTAGTAATGAGAATTTACTAATATACTGAAGTCAAGAAAGTTCACAAACCTGTATTCAGAATGTATTAATTCTAAACTCTGCAAAATATTTTAATTAGTTGCTTAAAATGCCAATCGAGGACAGTGCTTTTTCCACATTCAAGCAGCACATGTACATTACCAGCTCTCCAACCAGGCTGAAAATTGCTATTTCATTGGCAATAATTTTCAAAGTCCTAGAGTAACTAGGGAAGGGGAATGGGAGATAGCGTAAGTGCGGAGGAATGCTGTTACAGAAGGACACGAATAGAAAACAGAAAAGGTTTGTAGCAGAGGTTATACAGATTATACTTGGAAATCAGTGAGCTATCCTGTTAAATACTCAATCAGTAGCACTCTTCTACAGGGAAGCATTCATTCAAATCACCAGATTCAGATTGCAATTGCATTTGGAAGGGTTAGGAGTGAAGTAGAGACAGTGAGAAGCTGAAATTCAAAGCGCTTGAGCTGCTCTAACTTATTTTTGTAGTTAATGAAGTTTACACTGTAATAAAGAATAGCAACGTGAACATCAATTATTCATATGCAAAATATCAACCCAAAAAAAGGAACTAAATAGATAAGTAGAAAATAAAAATATACTCAATGTCTCTTCTCACTTCATGTATACTTAGCTGTGTGTGCAAAGATAATCAAGAAGGCACACAGCAATGAAATCTTTGACCTTTTACAATGGAATACAGTTGTGTCCAACACAGGAACAATATGAGATACTATAATCTCAAAAACATTTATATAAAGCTGTAGCAAGACTACAAGCTACGAACTAGTGCATGCCTGATATAATAATGTATCTTCCCACAAATATGTTTGCTTTTCAGGTTTGCAGAATGCCATGAATTTCTCATTCAGTATTACTGAAATCAAACAATTTATTTCAATTTTTACTGAGATGCAATCTGCATATGCCATTTTCTGCATAGAAATTTAATCGTTGCCACAGTACAGACAATGATGACTCAATCATTATATTTTGTGTGTTGAACAGCTACTGGCAACACCTTGTAGTAAGTAAAACAGCATTACATCATTTTTCTCACTCATTGAATCAAGAATACCTTGACAGTCAATGCCTCCTCTCCTTCCTTGGTTAAAAATGACAGCAGGAGTTCTTCAAGATAAGGAGCAGCTGCCTAATTTCTTCCAAATTCGTAAAGTAGGCCGAAGAATACACCGAGTTGTATCTGAAAACTCCTTTTGTAGCACCACCACAGATTAGGGCTTTACGCCTTGATGGAGCAACTAAGGGCTTGGCTCTGCAGCCCTGTCCTCCTGCAAGTGGACTCGATTCAGGTGGCCACTTTTATATTGCCTTACCACTACGACAGCTCAAATGCCTGCACAAACCAAACACTGCGAACGCAAAGATAGTAGGTATCTCCAGACAAGTACACCACAGAACGTGAATCTGTGAGTGATCGGAGTTATCTAACATGTAAAAAGTCAAGCATGAAATCAGACCAACCACACCACAAAAGCTTATCTAGAGGACAGGAAAATGAATCACAGCCTCCTTCAGTGTCTGACAGCAACAAGAATCTTACACAAAACGCATCAAGGAGGGCACAAATAAGCACAGATTTGGGAAAAAAAGCAAACAAAACCCCAAAAAGTTAAATTAGGTTTGATATATAGAAATGAAGACAGATCTCAATACTACATTGCAGTTACTTCAGTAATTTTAAAATGCTCAGCACTGGACTGTTATGTTCCTCAGGTCTTCCCTACTTGGATGATTTTAAAAGTATCTCACCATCATGAGCAGTATAATTTCTTTTTAATACTTGGAGTAAATTAAGAACTATTGCAACAACTGACATTTAAAATCACAAAGAATCCAGAACTAAGCAACACCCTTCTATACACTGTTAAACCATAAAGACAGTGAATTGATGTTAAAGCCATATTGTTCAGCCCACAACAATACAGATTAATCTCCCAGTTGAAACACAGATGACTGGAAGATAATTAAATTTTCAAGTTATGCTGTCTTTCAAATTCAAGGTTAACTCAAAAGCTTGTTAACTCTGTAGACCATTGGGCCAACATTTCTTATCTTTTCCTTTGACTTAAGATCACTATAAACAAAGACCACCATCTAATTTTACACATTTTTTTGAATGCTACCTGCTATGCAAGTTGAATTTTGAAAAGAAGGTAGATAGAAGAAAAGGACAGGAGAAATGGCCTGGTATGCTTTTCCTACCACGCGCTCTAAAATGAATAAATGCCTTCTTACATAAAAACACTGAGAAACACACATGGAAGTTATTCACAGAATGGGTGAGCACAGAAAGCACTTCTGGAGACCACCCAGCTAGGCTCTCAGCCCAAAGCAGGGTCAGCGATGGCAGGGTGCTCTCTGGACCTTGTTCAGTCGCATCCTGTGCATCTCCAAGGACGGAGACTTCGTACCTTTCTGGGTAACCTGTTCTAGTTTCCATCGCCCTGGTAGTAAAAGCCATACCCCACTAACTCCACATCCTCAGACTGAGATCTCATGCGACAGATACTAAAAAACACAGCTGCAGATGTTCTGCCTGGGACAGAGTTAAATTTCTCCCTAGCGCTGCGTTTCTGATGTGTGGCTGACCAAAGGCTGGGCTGATAGCACACCAGTGTTTTGACTATTGCCGAGCCATCCCTGCAGTGTTGAGGCTTTCCATTTTCCCCGCTCTGCTCCTCGGTGCCCATCCCGCAAGTAGGACAGAGGTGGGCAAGGAGCTGAGAGGGGACACAGGACCGCTGGCCTCAGCCAGCCAAAGGGAGATTCCCTGCCAGACAGTACCACACTCAGCAATAAACGCTGAAGAAAAGGAGGAGGAAGAGGGTGGACATGCCAAAAGGCCTCTGGAGGGGTGACCCCAGTCAGCAGCTAAACAGCCTGCAGTGCTTGCTCATTCCCTGCCCTCCGGACAGGGTGAAAAAACAAAAAAAAAAAACCAAGAAAATCAAATGTGACAAAACTCATGGGTGAAGACAAAGACAGTTTAATAAAAGAAGGGAGGGTGGGGGGAGGATGCCAGCAGTGGAAAAGCGGTGTCTCACCACCTCTCACAAATGGACTGATGCTCAGACGGTCTGAGCAACACCCACCTCAGAAGACGAAACATCCCCTCCAGTTTTTATTGCTGACCATACCTCTTTGGTCAACTTGGGTCTCTGGAAAACAGCGAAAGCCTCAACACGGAGCAAACACTGCTAAGCAAGAGCCAAAACACTGGTGTGTTATCAACACCATTTTATTCAGAAATCCGAATCACGGCGCTATACTGGCCTCTACAAAGAAAATTAACTTCACCCCCGTCAAACTCAGTAAAACCACCAAGAAAAATGGCTTTGCTAGTTTTTTTCCATGAAAATGTAGAAAGATGACTAATGGAGCAATCTGCTATCCAGGAAATAAACACAAAGATACACAAAAGTTAAATGCTTTCCTGATGTCCATGGGAAAACACTCCTTTTTTACACAGTCAGTGTAATTCCAGCAACAGTTATGCAATATAGGTGTTATATACATATATTGGGACCTTTGTGTGGACAGGTAAGAGACAACAGGTTGGTTGTTCTGCAGAGCTGATACCAGAGAATGAAATAATGAAAGCAGACCTCTGTGTAACAGACTGCAAACACAGCTTGTCGATCATATCCATCAAGAGAAATTTTAACCAATATACATATAGACCGGTGGGAGCACATGGAAAAGGAACAGGTAGGTAGTAAAAAATTAGTCTTCCTATGCCACACAGACTATAAAATTCCTGGGATGTACCCAGGACCTCTTTCCCTATGATCACCCGGAGTAATTCCTTCTGGTATACAAGCAGACATACTGTTCCTTATATTGGTTATTGTGGTTCCAGTCCCATGTCTGGATATTAAAAATACCTGAGAAATGAAAAAAATTTCTTTCATTTTGTCTTTCCTTACTATTCTTTATGTTCTTTCTTTTGTGTGGAAAATCTTGGTCTATAAATTATTGAGACTGTAACTTTAATCAATACTCTGCCGACAAAGAGCAGACTGCTTTAATTTTATCTTTTACCCCAAACACAAAAGCTTTAAGACATTATTAAAAATACTCTTCTATCAAGGACCATTTTGTAAAGAT
Organism: Tringa tobata; assembly: GCA_033628505.1. Classification (NCBI taxonomy): domain Eukaryota; kingdom Metazoa; phylum Chordata; class Aves; order Charadriiformes; family Scolopacidae; genus Tringa; species Tringa tobata. The sequence continues at coordinate 361,787 of JAHREE010000152.1, forward strand.
CGAGCCTAGTAGTAGTAGCAGATTTCCAAAGTGATAGCCTTGAGAGCATTTAATGAAATGGGTTAATATAAAAAAGCCTATAGTTAATGGAAATTGTCAGACAGATGCATTTAAACAAGAAGCAGAATTTCTGGAATCTAAAATTTTCACCTTGAAGACAAACACTACATTTCTAGATAATCCACAGAGACAGATCTCCTTGCACCAAGAAATGCTTCGGAACAGTTTCATTATCTTGCATAAATTCATGCTTTGTATATCTCTGTTCTGGATTCAGTGCCTTGTTTATTGTTTTTCAGCCACTTCCAATTATTCCACACAACAAAACCACATTAGTCTTCACATACTTAAAGGTTTCTTTCTTACAGTGTCCCCATTAAATGAACTAATAAAAGAATTAAAAAGCTCACAAGTTTATTCCCTCTTTCTCGTTTTTTGTATTTATTGTCCTCTTGCAGTAGATTCTACATTACAGAATTTGAGCAGTTACCATTTTCATTTTGCGGCATTATTATCTTGCATTGCATACTTGAACCTCCAGGCAGTTTACCAATTTCCAGCACATACTAAGTTGGACCGAATGTGAGCCTGGGAGTATAGTAATAATTCTCAAAAAAGTGTAGCAAAAGCAAAGCCTTTTAAAACTATGCAGATTTTCTTTCACACAAAGAAAGTTCTCTTCAAACTAGCTACCAAAGTACTAAAAAAAAATACAAAAATTAAAGCATTTTGTTGTACCTTAGTGCTGCTTAACTTCACAATCCTGTTTTTCATTCAACACCATGGAATCTTTTTTTTCAGATAAATCTGATTTATATACACACCTCAGGTGAATCCAGCACTGTGTTCTAAAGTAATCTAAAGGACTAACTTAATGCAGTAACTTTCTGAAGGTATACTATTTAATGCTGCAAGACCATTTGAGATTAGCAAGGGTTCCACTAATTTGCTAGCTTGTATGACACCTAGACTGGGGGCTCCTTGTCAATCATCCTCCAAATAATTCATGTAGCTAGAGAATGGGCAAAAGAACATTTACTTTCATGAAAGCTGACACTGCAGCCAGCTTGGCTTTCAGTGAGGATGTCTGGATGGCTAATTAATGGAGAAGGGATGTCTACATCGAATTAATGTCAAGCAGCCTGGGTGTGGGATATGCATAGGTGCATAGGTTTCCATTGTTTCACCTCACACACCATTGTCCATTTGAAGGCATATGAAAAAAGTCCACTGAACTTCTTTGTTAGGAGACCTCGAGATTTCCTCAGACACACCAGCTGCTGGGTCTCTACCCACTCAGAAGCCAAGCTGGAATTCTCTACTGGGGTGAAGAATGCCCTGGTTCTACATGAGCAAGTCTGGAAAACTGCTGATTTTGTTAGGCAGGCAACAGCCCCTGTTAAGGAGAGGGATGCGAGTTTTCACTACTGAGAAGTCTTGCACGTACGACAGCTCTAAAGACAGGATTATCAAGGATGGAGCTGTATTGACAGCTTCTCCCACCAAAGGGGAAATGTATCTCCTGTTATTTCTTTTTCTTTTTGTACAAATTGCTATTTTTTTTTTCTACCAACGGGAAAACAAATGCATCCCAACTTTGCTCACTCTAAAGGAAGTGATCTGTACTTCTGATCCAAGTATCACACAATGGAATTTAATGTCTTTTTCCAACAATGCAGGTATTTTTTCACCATTCCTGTAAACATCCATTTCTATTCTTTGAAAATCCTACTGAATGTCTCAGACAAAAATTCACATCCATATTTTCCCTTTTCAAACAGACAAGAATACAAATAGTGACTTCCAGGACAACACAGCATTGTCCTAATTACAGATCTACATAGGAGCCATACAATCCACAAGTTGGTGGAAGAGAAAGAAGGAGTGTGTGAAGAAAGTGGTTTGCAGAAGAAGGACAATACTTTGAAAGAAACAAGCTACGCTTAGGCTTCTGTAAGCTTTAAGAACCTGCTCAGTTACAAGTAACTACTAAGCAAGTTAGGCAAAATGGTTAGTATACGATTAAGAAAACTACAGCCTTATAATCATAGCAGTAAATAATTATCAGGAGCAAGTTACACAAATTCTTAACACAAATATAAAATACGCGCAATTCATTCTACCATTAAAACTTACCTGTTGTAGTATCTGCCTCCCATCATAAACTGATTGTTCGATGTTGGGCATATTTTAAAACGCTGAATATTTTCACTGGTCCGAAAATAAAGTGAATAATCCCCAGGTGTATTATCTGAAGGCCTCACAAGAAAACTGCACACCTGACCAACTGAAAAGATACCGTAATAGTGTTAATTTTCGTGGTGTTGTATTTGACCCCTTGTCAAATCTTTTTTCTCATAAATTAGCAAGAATTGCACAACTGAAGAAATACAAAGTCTCTAAGGTAAATTCCAACAATGATCTCAAACTAGATGAGCCAGTACTACGCTGCCAAAATTAATGCAAAATGGGTTAGCTGTAACTGACAATGTAGTCACATCTTTGTTACCTCTGTACAAAAGCGTACAAAAAAACGTGTTGACAACGTGTTTTCAAAAATTAACTATTAGTACAGAAATTGTTAAAATATACTATTTAAAATATGGGTCAGAAATCTTGATGCCTTCATTTAAAGAAGTATTTGCTCTCTGAAAAGGCTAAAAAAGTGTGTAGTATATTTTCCTCTAGGTATAGAAAAGCATATCCTCCACAGCATTTTGATCAATAGCAAACGACAATAAATAATTTATTACACACATATTAATTAAAAAAAATCACTTCAGAACATACTCAATACTCATAGTCACAACAGTTTTCTTCCAATGTAGTATTCTACAATCACAGGGGCTGGTTAGACTAAGATACACACATAAAAAGAAGTTGTTTTGCCACATTTAATATGAATAGGACCACTTTGTACCATTTCACTACCACTATACTTCAATCAGAAATAAAAGTACCTGTCATCAGCAAATTGTAAGCTTCTTGTTTGGAGATCTTCCCATGGAACCATCTTAACAAAGATGAAGAGAAAAATTAGAAAGCAAGACTACCAGCTCTCTTTTTTGGCTGTGGTGACATCCAAGGCTCTGGCACCTATGAATTGATCTTTATTTAAAAAGACCTAATACATATAGATGAGATAATCAATGATTATGCTACTTAATGATTCTGATCTACCAACAGCATGAAAAAACCTGACATTAACAGGTATATAAATAATTTCTATTAAAATGTCCAACATTTGGACTTGACTTTCAAATTCAACTGTGTTTAGAGATGAATTGTCTAAACAGTAGATAATTTGACAGCCATTATTTGAAGTCAAGTTGATAGAGCAATTTAATTGAATCAAGGAACCCAAAGCTCAAACAAGGAGGTTAAACACTGTACAGAAAAACTGAATTTTGCCAGAAGCTGTGGAAATAGAACCTAGCTTTGATAACTACTGAATACAAACTGCTTTGATCTCACACCTTGTACCTTCCCAGAGTCCCATGTCAGAGCAGTGTCCTAAAAGAGTTCAGTAGCCTCTGTCCAGTCTCAGCCTGATGCTTATAACTACACACAACAGCCTGACATGCTACGACTTAACAGCTTATCCTGTCCTTTAAAGAAAAGCTAAAAATATGGCCTTTTTATGTATCAGAAAAGAGCCTCAGTTCTAACTTAATTTCTGTACTACCTTTAGAGGATAATTTCTGGCTATGGAAATGTTCAAAGGAAGCACTCCCTCCCCAAGATTCCTCCGAGTGGCACAAATAACTGTAGACAAACAGTATCACAGCTCCAAGCGTCTGCTACAAACTACTTTGCAAACAAGTAAATACAAAACCTGACATTTGAAGGCCTCTCTACTGCCAAACTGACTAGCAGAACACAAGCAAAGAGTAAGCAAGCAGCAAATACACCAGTGATTTTCTATTCTCCTATGAGGGTAACAAGGAATGCCTCTTTCAGCCATCAACCTCTTGCAAACTGGGCAACAGAGAAAACACAGTGAAAATATGGGAAGCAAATGAAGGACAGATGAAATAATCGAGCTGCTCGAAACTTTTTGGAACTTTCTTTTGCCACTTATCTTTTACTACTGAAAATAATCTACCAACAGCCTGATAAATCAATACATCGTTGGTTCCAAATTGTATTCAATCTTTAAAAAAAAACTGAAGTATTTAAGCAAACAGAAGAAATCTTATAGTTTTCCAACTTTCTCTTTAAGTGTTACGACATGATGCTAACAGAGACAAGCTCTAACTATCATTTTTATAGTGGTACTTTGCTCTCTCTCCAGCACTCAAAGCTGTAAAGATCTAAAAAAAGGTTACCTATACGGCAAACACTACATTCAAGAAATAGTCTATTGTGCATATTTTGGCTGAAAGCAATCATACAGGGACTCAGATTTTAACACTGCCAAACCCATTATCAATAGGCATACCTATTACAGGACTCGTTTGTGTTAATTATCCACACATCTTGAGCAGCTAGGACAGAAAAAAGTCTAGAGATGAAAAAATAAGTATCTTTGGGTGACCTTTCCAAAAGCTAGGAAATCTAATAGCTGAAGTTTACAGTTATGATTGCTTTTAGTAACAAAACAAAAATCCTTACATTTTGCCTTCATGTGGATCTTCTTCTCTTCCCTAATGAGAAAATTAAGACATTAAGTGCATGACAACAGTACAGCCCAGTTTAAAAAAAAAATAAACTTCACAGGTTAAGACCTTCTGTAGAAACAATAAGAAGGCTAAAACATTTTTGAACTAAGGGCTCATCGCAATTCTATGAAAGTAACTTTTCATTCACTAAGCAGAATTTCAGCCAAAGTATGTTATTTCAGAGGATTGCTTTTGTCATGTTTCAAGTCCCTCTTTAGAGGTGGTAACTTTTTTAAATCTCAGCTTTCCTAAGCTTAACTCAACCACTGATATATCATTCTACAGTCCCGTAGTCTAGTGCTGCCACTTCAATTTAGCCATTCACATCCTGACACAGATCTGTGAGAAATGTCTGCAGGTAACACTTATTAGCAAAACACATGTACTATGCGGGAAAATATTATCAAAAATCTTTGATAATATTTGACTCCAAAGCAATGATGAGCTTGTTAAAAAAAAAAAAAAATTCTTTCCCCCTTCTGAAATATATTAAGCCATCTGTTCCCCTACTGTAAGTGAATTATCTGCAGGTCACCTAGATCACTTCCTGAGCCCACACAAGCCCTTCTAGGTATAATTAACTCATCAAAACATTTTTAACCCATAGTTCATCCTTAAAAAAACCAGAAAAACCTACCACAATGCAAAATTACATTCTGTACAGTTTGTGAACATTTTGTGGCAAATATAAAAAGAAATCAAAAATTAAAAGAGTAACAGATTCTTTACCAGGACAGACGGGTTTAGGGAGCTGCCTAGTAAGTGGACAGTACCACTGATTAGCATTTCTCTTTGGACAACACATGAATAAGCAGTTTTTGATACTGAATTAGGCTTAAAAGTTTGTTATACTACTTCAAAATTAGTAGTTCCAATTACTAGAAAAGTATATAAATAGAAAACAGGCAATTAAATGTCACTAGTTTTGGTTTATTTCAATATTATTTTATGCAAAAAAAATCTCATTAATTTAGAGAAATTTGAATATAAAAATTACTTACGACTTCTTCTACCAGGTCTTCTACAATAAGACCTTGCTCATCTGTCCGTAGGTTTGTCACCCACATCCAGCCATCTTCCAATTCATTATGGACAATAAACATGTCTCCTTTAAGGAAACTGAGAGAGTTACAGTAAGATTTAAACCAGAGATACACTCATAATAAATTTTAATGAACACAACAAATTCTTGAGTCTAACTTCTGCAAAATATTTGAGAAAACCTGCTTGTGAAAAATGCATTAATCCATACCAAGCACATCATGTGTATTTTTCCTTACAGTTAAGTGGCTACTATATATAAGCATTTTTAATTTTGTTTTACATTTAGTATCTGATACATACTTCAGTTCTGTCAACTTCAAAGTGTGCTAAGGATGTATAAAATAAAAATAACACCACAGCAATAATAAAAATTAGCAATTTTGTTCTTTTATCAAGAGAGATCAAACACTAAACACAAATAAAATAACCAGAAATACCCTTAATAGTCTATAAGAAAGTAAGACTCCTTTCATCAAAAAATAATCTTGTATAATAAAAGCTTGTGGAGTATCTATTCTTCATGTTCTCACATATGAATACAAGTGCTACAAAGATAGTACAGACCAGTTACCAGAGCAGCCATGCAATTAGTTACAAGAAAAGCATAAATAAGAAGCATTAACATGTCTAAGGGAGTTTCATTTCTGGAAGGTTAGTATAAATAACCCGTTAAGTTTTATCCCAAGCTCAGGTCACATGAAAACCTTTCATTGTAGCATGGTGAGATTTCTCGATCAAGTCTGAGATTCTCATCAGGGTACAGGAAATAGCAATAAAGTATTGAAACTCATTAACTACTATTTCAGTCCAAAATTACATAGCACATTTCTGTGGCATTTCTCTCATTTGAAGCAGATTAACAGAAAAGGCATTAACTCAAGCACAAAGCAAACAGCAAGAATTAAAGAACAAAACCCAACAAACCACTATTGTAATCACAGAAAAAAAATCACCTGCTAACGAATCAGAATCCTAAGAATGGCAGAGAGCAAGAGCATGAGCACCCTCCATGTCAGCTCTATTACAAAGAACTATGCATTAAGGTACTGCCTGCATGGAACACAGGTTGAAATTAAACCTGCAATGCTTCAAACTTTCTAAATATTTAACTATGATATTAAAATTTTAAGTCAAGATTCTCTGAAATCCATAGAGTCTTCAAGAGCGTATCACTTTGACCTAGAACAAACTGAGGACTTTGGTCCCAGCTATGCCATGAGCAGAACTATTCTAGCCAAATGGATCTCAAAACCCAAGCACTAAACTTTGTATTTTAGCTGTACCCTAAATGAGAGAGAAAAGGTGTAATTCTGTACAACTATTATTATGATAGCAAAGTAATAAATTGCTTTTTCCTCTGAAGTTGGTAGGTGCAGTAAGGCACCTAATGGACTCAAATCTTTTCTTAGTCTTACACACAGTAGGAAGCCTTACTTGCAATAGGCAATTAGAGGGTCCCTTCTTCTCATCTGCTGAGAAAAACATAACCTCAGAGACAAATATCCTCACAGCATTCTTTAGAGAGGTCAGATAAGACTGGACTGTGAGCCTTGGGATAAATTTCCACCCCAATGAGGATATAAACCTCTCGTATTCCTTTCTCGATATCTTAGGCTAATACTATCAAAAGCAAACAAATTCCCAACTCAATCGGTGTGTTAAATAACTTATGAAACCAAGACTGTCTCATTAGAGATATCAGGAATCACTACAAATCTCTTTCAAATCGTCCCACTTTTCCATCTAAAAATATATATATGATTCTGACATCTCAAGAAAGCAGTATCAATTCCAAGTGACCAGCACATGCTCTTCTATTGAATGTTTTGAATGTATTGAGTGTTGGTTTTGTTTCCTTTCCTGATTGCATCTCATGAAAATGCAAGAAATGTGGGAAGTACAGACAACCTCTAAGAAATTATTGAAGTACTAACATTTGAAGGGAAGCAAGTCACAGTTAACAGAAAAGTATGAGAAGATGAGATTGACTTGCAATTAAGTAATTCTTTTAAGATCTTAAAATTATGGGAGATTATATCATTTGTTCAATACAGACTTTCCAAAAGGAGGGAGGCATGAGAAGGGAACAAAGAATCATTCTTGCTCCATTTTATGGATAGAGAAGAGAACTTAGAAAAATTAGTCACCAAGTTTCTATGCACAGGTAAGTAAATGAACACTAGAACATTAATGGCAAAGCTTTTTCAACATTGCTCCTTTTTTCTTACTTCAAAGGCAGCATTAAATACTCTATTCTTCCACTTATGATTAGTCAATGCTCATATGCTCTTTCTAGTGGTCAGAATTGGTTTGGCTTGAACTATTTATCTGCTATTAGTTATGTGGCAGTTCAAGAAAAAAAACCCAGCTCATTTTTTTCACACTCATTTACAATGTTTCTGCACAGAATTATTTCATACATGAATTTACCCACTTAGAGAAAAAAATAGGGCTTTATAAAATATACTTCAGAACTATAACATTACTAATTTTTCTTCTATAAACTTAGTGTAACTTCCCTTACAAATAATAAAAATGAATATACTAAGAACAAAAAGTCCTATTGCTATTTCAATAAAGAAAAAAAACCACAGGCATCATCTTTTAACCTTTAAGATGCAAGTGGATAATATTCACATATGAACACATACTTAAATCATTAGTATTTATAAATACCTTTGAGAATTTCACAACTTCTATTATTATTGAAACATACCTTATTTCATCAGTTTCTGGCACTTTGGTGTAAGGTAGAATTGCTCGAACTCTCCTTCTGTCCTCCACAGGCTACAGTTTAAGAGAAGAGGGCAAACATCATACTTTTCACTCTTTCTAGTGCAGAATCTTTCTCCCCAGCATTATGGTATTCTGAGGCAAAGGACTGGTAACAGTCACTTGGCAGTTTTAAATTTTCAAAGCCCAAAACCACTGAGAGGTAGAAAAGCGTAATGCATACAGCTAGCTATGAGAGCTCTCATTTTGTTTTGTCTTCTAGCATGACCAATAACATACATTTATTATCTTCAAAATTAACTACCAGTAGGATAATTCTCATAGAAGTACACTTTTAAACTTTCTTCCACTCGAGAGTGGAAGAAGAGTGGAAATTTCCAGAAGTTTGACAATCAGAAATATCTTTGTTTAGGTTTGGGGGTTTGTTGGTGTTTCAGGTTTGGGTTTGGTTTTTTTTTTTTTGGGTGGTTTCGATTTTTTGTTGTTGGTTTTGTTTTGTTTTCTTTTGGGGGCGGGCACCATTTCACAGTGCTTTGTTTCATCTTAGTCACTTATGTTGTTTTAAAGATGGGCTTGTGAAAGAAGCCCCATTTTCAGAAACCTTGGTTACGGCCAGGATGCATATTCTGAAACCACTGTTAAAGACAAAATATCAGTAGGTTACAGTACAATGGTGCTCTTTAGTAGCCAACAACTGCACGTTTTCCTGTTTATCTCCGTTTGCTTACAATGCTATTACTACATTTGGAGATAACTGCAATGCCTCACATCTAGCTTTCTCATTACACGTTTTCATTAAATATCAGCTTTTTTTAAAATCATTACTTTGTATCAGTAAGAATGCATTTTTATACTCCTTATACTTGAATGTATCCTGAGCCTATGCAGACTCACAGAAACTTTTCTACAACGCTTCTTCCAAAGAAATCTATGGATTAATGTTACTAACATTTAAGTAAATAACATTCAAAAATTTTGCTACTTGCCTCTGGAGGTGCTACTGGAAATAAGAGCTTTTCCCCTTTCAGCAAACAGGACACATGACTGTAGTAACCAATTAGGTCTGACAGTGAAGCAAAACGACGTCCACCAATGTAATAGTCTCCGCACATGGCAATAATCCTGTCAATAAAAAAAATAAGTTTGAGATAAGACTTTTTTGCTAACATTTTTCATTTTTTTTCATTTTTAAAAAAAGGAAATTGCGATAACGTTGAATTTTTAAAGCAATGTCTAACATTCAGCAAAACGCAGCAATACAAGCTCTCTATAAATATCAAATAAATCATAGGTAATTAATATTTCATTAAAAATTGTGTATGTCTATCGCATGATACACCAGTATTTTAAGACTAAAAGAAGTGCTGATTCACAAAAAAAGCCAGTACATTTGTTGGAACTAAATGAAGTTAAACAGAAAAATGTACTGATAGTGTCCTGGAAAACTGAAATAATGCACTAGTAGACACAATAGCATTACCACCTGTACCATGCAGGACATAAACCTTTTGTAACAGGCTTATATAAATTCAACATTGTATTAAAATATTTCAACAACAATTAACTGCACATGATTATACAATGCAGAAAACAAGTACCTTCAAAAATTAGTCACTTTCTTACAGTTAGTTTAGCATTCATAATAAAAACTGAGAAATAACTTTGGAATGATCAAAGGATCTCCTTATACTCAATTTTAAAATTTGCTGACTAATGGGGAAAAAGCTTACAAAACCATTTCAGTAGTTTAACACAACAAAGGATTCTTACAAAACTGTTCATTTTATTCTTTCAGAAAAATATAACCTTTAAAGTACAGAGATTCACTGTCATATGAAAAATGGGAATTAGCGCTACATTGCTACTCAGCACAAATTCTAACAGCAGTCAGAAATTACTTATTTAGGTAAAAGAGTTAACAGTATTTAAAACCTTCCTGTTACACCCAAGAGCCATTTGAAAAAGTGAACTGGTACTTGATCTGAAACAACTTCAGTATTTTTGAGCAGACAATCCAAAGAAATTACATTAAGTAAATCAATGGCAGCAAGCAGACCTGATTTTTTCCAGCAACACAGATATCTGACAAGAGTCCTGAGCAGCAGCTCGCTCTCATTTTTACAAAAACATATTAAATTGAGAAACAAACTGTTACCAAGCTAAGCAAATTTTGCCATTAAAAAAAAATTAAAATCTAAAAACTCATGCTAATTGTTCTCTCCAGTTTCCAGAAGAGAGATAAATTATCATAAGGATATTTCAAAATAAATTACAGCACCAAGAATAAACATACTTGAATCTTCTTGGTGTTCTACTTAAAGTTTGACCTCTTCACAAAGCTTGTGAACAAATCAAAAACAAGAAGGGAGGGAAAAACCCCAAACATTTGGTTGCCAAGAAACTTATCCTTCGTCCCAAACAAGTACACTATTTATTGGTTTATTCCATTTTTACTCTTTTTCTTTAGCAGGTCAATATTCCGATACATTCCTGCCCAAAAATCTCAAGTCAGTTCTTTGAGCCAAATAATTTCTTCCAAACAGTGATGTAATATGTTCACAAAAACGAATATTCAGAGATGAAATCTAAAGTTTTTCAGCATATAGCACTGCAACAAGAGTCAGAAAACAATATAGCTTTAAGAACATAGGCTAAATCTTTTGGGCATATTTTCTGTAAGTTTCCTTGGTAAATTATTCAATAGAGATGAGGTTCTAAATGAAATTTAGTGCATCAGATTATTATTTCACCAAGCTTAAATGAAACTTTTCCTCCAAACACTGAGCTAGGAAATACAGAAAGAATGTAATCACAGAAAATTCTAAAGGACAAGATAAAAAGCTAGGTATTTTCCAACAAATTATTTTGTATCACTCTGACTCACCAAAAAGGTTAACATTTCAGTGAAAAAAGATTGTTTGACAGATTCCCATGCTATAAAGTCATCATGTGCTGCATGAGCATATATGTTTGTATGCAACTTTCACAAGGCACCAAAAAAATTAAAACAGTTTAAGAAACTTTCATCTAAAATGTTGGGATTTCAGTTGTTCAGAAATCTAAGAAAGGTTTAACGTGAAAAATAATACTTTCAGGAAACTAAATACAAGGGACATTTTTTAGCAAAGGAAGCTTCAGCCATTTCTGGTAGGCTGCAACTGGCAAAGATCAAGCTTTGGTGGAAACAGAACTTCTACCCTATGGGTCAGAGGACGTCCATCCCTGTATTTGCCTAAAATTACTTAAAGGCTGCCATTCTTGAGGCTGACACTGTTCTTGAGTTTTACACTTGCCTATCTCATAACAAACCAAAATATACATGGGGCAGTCAAAGAATGAAACTGAAAACCCGTCCAATCTGAAGAACAGTATTAACTAACAAATTAATTCCCTTTGGATATTTATCTCTGTGTGTTTTATGGATCTCAGGATGAAGGATTCTTTAAAGTTCGAAAATACCATAAGGACCCCTTCCTTAGGAAATCCTAAATCATTAGACTGTTTTCCACCGGGGATGCCAGAAGCACTTTTATGGTGGGCATGAGCCAGTAGTCAACTGCCTGATAGGGGCTTCAAAAGGAGAAGCTATTAAAAATAACCCAGGACTAAAACAACACTAGAAAGCAAGTATTAGCACAGTTAACTTTTCTGCTTCACAGCAACCAGCTCCCAAAGGACTATCAGTATAGCTGAGAAGCTGAAATTGATAGCTCAGATGGCAGGATGCAAACGTGAGATACTATTTGTGTGCTATATTGTCTGCACTTCTGACAATTATGCCTTCATGTCAATGGCAGACCAGGACCTCTGGAGCATACTTCATCACACAGCAGATGCAACCAAAACCTCCCCACATTTGCAAACCATGCACATAGTGGCTCATATGTTGGCATTCTGGATAATTCCCACTTTCAGAAGTTGAAAATTTTGCTTTGAATTTGTTTGTTGCTACCTAGATAACTGATAAAGATTTCTTTTACTGATGGAGAAACATTTGCTTTCCTGTTTCATAAAGATGAACATTACACTGCAGCATCTCACTTGCTGACTAACCTTCGCTCTCTTCTTAGAATACATCTCATTTACGTTAAAGAATAAATGAACTTAGTAATGTACACAGTCTGCCCGTGGTAAAATTTTGGATAAAGAACTACTTTGGATAAAGTAAACAACTTTGGATAAAGAGCTACTTGTATTTAGAACAATTGATTCTAACACATACTAAAAGTTGTTTCTAGCAAAACTTTGGATTATATATAAACTGTTTCTTCCTTTTTTTTTTTGTTTTGGGGGGCAGTTCCCTCAAAATGAAGGAAGTAACCACATATGTAAGCACTTTAAGTATGTCCTGTGAGCTACAATGGCTACTACAGAAGAGACCCAAAACAATCTCCTTGACTGACTACCGAAACCTGCATGTTGTTTTAAGTCTATTCACAACTGCCTTAGACTCCTCTAACCAGATTATGTTGGTTTCCTCATATTTTTGCTCTTTAGCCTATAAAGCAAATTTTAGGCGCATATTTGAAAACAATTAAACACAAGTAGAAAGCTGTTCCATGCAAGAATAAAGAGTCAAAAAATATTCCATTACAATACAATGATTGTTTTCTGTTTGTACTCTATTGTTCTCTAAAACCAGAAAAAAACAGATTACAGCATTTTGAAATAAAACATTTAATTCTCACCTAAAATGATTGACATTTGTTTTACTAAGGAATGAAAGCACAAATGAACCTGGTCTCCGATCACTCTCTCGAATAAGGTAACTTCCAGGTTTTCCTGCTTGTCGAAGACGTTCTTCTGCAATTGTTCTGTCAAGTTTTCCATGATACCACCTGAAAAAAGAATAACAATGGGTGTCCTTAGAACTTTAGGTTTCTGTTTATTCTTACAGAATAGAGCTATGAAAGTAGGTCAAAACTGATATAACGAACTCCAAACCCGTGTTTCAAAGTTATCACATCTTTACGTGTTCAACCTCCCAGTTACCTATTTCCAATAAAAAGTATTTTTAAAGACAGCACAGTTTTCCGATAACCTACATCTCCCAACAAACCATCCCAAGGGGTGGAGGCTCTATACACATCATCAGCTTTTCTCTCTTCCCTAATTTGCTTATTTAAAATAAACAGAACCAGAGGTGACTGACCAGACTTGGACGACTGTTGTATTTTAAGCCTATCCAGGCTTCAATTCAGGCGGGATTTTCCAAAAGCACAAACTGAGAAGTGAATTGTAAGAACCTGTTTCTTGGCTGACACAGATACTGCTGCAGCAAAGCCTGCACTGAGTTGGGGTGACAGCAGTCACCAGAACACCAGCCCCAAAACAGTCTTTTCTAATCACGACGCGTACTCTACCAATTAAGTGCAGATAGTGGCAAACCACAGGCTGCAAAATATGACAAAGGAACACTTCAGACTAAAGTAAAGGTTAGACAGTTACCACCAAGCATTCCTTTGCCTTACCTCAGTTTACTTACACGGCTTTTGTCAGAACACTCGTTCTACTCCAAATGACCAAGTACGTTAGGTTTAAAAAAAAAAAAAAAAAGGTAGCAATAGAGAGTGCCATTCCAATATAAAGCCAAGCATTGTTCTCATCACCTTCACAAAGCCACAGCATGTTCTGGAGCTACATGCTGTAATTTATTAGCTCTGCATCCACCAACTAAAAACGCTTAATTCAACCTTTAGCTTCTACGCTCAAGAAAACACCTGCTTCCACACAGCCACTGTTTTAGACACTTTAAATCATTTACAACTTGAGACCATCCGCCTTTTAGTTTTCACAGTTTATGTATGTCCTGCGAGAGTCACAAAAATGCATTTTGGAAGAGATATGTAAATGACCTTTTGAACTAATATATGCGAGAATACCAAAAACTGCACAGATTAAAGTTTCAGGGGAAAAAAAAAAAAAAAAAAAAAGAATATCTGGGCTGTTGATAATATCTGACCAGAAGCATTTTTTCTTTTCTACAAAATAGAAGTAAAAGTTTTGAGAGCTTTTATCAGAAGAAAAATCAGATATTCTAGACTGATAAACGTCACGTATACCAGCAGAAGCAGCACCAGCAGAGATACTGTTTACCCTGGCAAAGCTGCCTGCTGGCTCGTACAGCTCTCCTCCTCTTCTCTTCCTCATCCGGACCAAAACGAGTTAGACCAGAAAAAGCCCTGCTGTGTCCCTACAACCTGCAGCACTCCAGGCTGAGCTCGGTGAGCGAGAGCCTCCCTCATCCCATTCCAGCACCTCACTGACGGAAACCTGTCCCTTAAAAGGCAGTCTGCAGAAAAAGTGGATCGCACCACCCCTGCCAGCAGGGTCCTTTATGAAATGAAACAAAACCAAAACCAGCTGTTTTGAGGTATCTAAGGATGAAAAATTCTGCTTCTCGGCAAGCGCAGCGTGGCTGAAACCGAGGTTGTTCGTTCCCAGCGCATCACGATCACTGGGCTTTGCAGACTTCCACCAAGTAAGAAACTCCCCGAAAGAAACACTTTCCTGATCAAGAAATTCTTTGAAACCAACATTCCATGAAGCCTATTTTAAACTAACAATAGGTTCACTGAGCTTTTATTTGTTCCTATTTAACACTCGAGAAAAATAATCTTAACTCTATTCAGAGACAATGCAAAACTTATAGGCACACTTTCGAAATGGGAAAGGTGGGAATGCTAATAAGTCTGCAAATTACTAATAAAAAAACATACTAGGGAAACAAAAAGGCAGGATGACTTGCAAACAAAACATTCAACTTCTCTGCAAGCGACAAGGATTTCTTACAATGACAGCAAAAACATGGGTGCTCCAATTTTAAGACCAGAAGCTTTCAACAAAGAGGACGCTTTCCTTGCCGGTGACAGCAATATATTTACATATTGTTATATCCAACATACTGGAGATCATTTCCTCTAACACTGAACAGTTTTACATCAAGCCTAAAAAAAGTTGAAGTAGGGTTCAAAGTTGTTTACTCCCCCATTTCAGAAAAGATCTTACAAAATAAAAATATGTAGTTAACTTCTGAGTCCGACTAAATTCAGTGTCACTGAGCACACATTTTAAATATTAACAGCTGCTAGAAAATACACTGTATTTTACAGCTCTCTATGCATTAGTGTAATGCACAAATTACTCTATACCACTAGCTTCAGAAATAAGTATTAACACTGAATTTAACTACTAACTGATATGAAGATAAACAGCAATGAAGCAGTCAATATTGAGCAATCAGAAAACAGCTCAAGTGATATCCTCAGGAAGCCTCTGTAGATAGCACACATCTTCAAAAAACAGGATACACACTTAAGTACCAGCATGTAAGATACCATTAGAGCACACAAAATGTTTGTGGAGAAATAACTGCATTTTTCCAGACAGCAGAGTTTCATCTCTAGACAGAACCACTTTATTCAAGCAATACACAGCATAAGGGTGTTGAAAGACTTCATTTTCAGAAAGGTGTGTCTTATATTTCATCCAGCTATCACCTGTTTTCAATATTATATGAAGATTAACTCAGCAACTTCACGTCATTATTTTCAAGTAGTTCGATAGCAAATCGTAGATATTTTATAAAATTGCAGTACTCAATCTGATTTAAGGCTATCAAGTGCTCAATTAAGGAGTGGCATTATTTTTTTTTTAATGTTTCTGTTAAAAGATTGTGGATTTTTATTTTTGCTTTCAAATACATCCATAGATTAATTTTTTTCTAAAGACAGGCTAATGTACACAAATGAACACAAATTCATACTAGTGAAAAATGTTAAGATCACTTATGTTGTATTATCAGTTATAAAGCAAGATCCATCCAATATTCAAAGAAGGTACAACAAAAATGACTGAACAAAAGAATCTGCCCTACTCATCATAATTTCATCAAAGAAATCAAGAGTGCAGAACGTCTGAAGGATAGGACCAGGCAATCATAAATTCTTAAATAAGTAAGTCCCAGATCCTCTGGCTTTAACCATCAATCCGGTGTCTCAACAAAGCTTGAGTTCAGTGTTCCTGCAAAAATATATCACAAAAAATTACCTTTCCCTCTTTGGAGGCTCTGCACCATTTTCAGTTCTATAGGTCAAGATCAACAACTTCAGTGTTTTTAACAGCTTCAAGTTTAATGTGCTCACAGTTACAAGCAACACTTAACCAGAACTCTTGATTTACCTCCAATACAGCTTCTGAACAGCCATAAAAGGGAGTCCTACCTACAGCACACTGGGAGTCTCACGAGGTTTGGATAGGAGGGCATCAAATAAAAAACCTGCCTAGATGTTTGTAAGTATAAAGTTGCCCCTCTGGCTGTGTTTTATCAAATGTATACACTCAAAACCTTAACTCACTACCACTTACATGTGTATCCTCCATCACTACCAAAGACAAGATCCCTATCATTTCTAGTCGGTCACCTCTGCTTACTTGCCTAGACCTACTTAGGAACACTTTGGTGTTTCTGTAACTTTGTGATTTTTTTTTTAATTCTGACAATCCACTATTTTCACAGTGTTTTGAGCAAACATAATTAAATGACATTCTGAATCACTGCTAGTCCCTGACAATACAATAGCTATTATGAGATGCATTAAAAGAGAAAACACAAGTAGACTTGCAACAGAATGTTATGGATTCAACTATGAAATGTCTTACCAACTATGGATCCCAATAGGTGGTTGTTTCCATGACAACCCGTTTAACTGCTGCAACAAAGTTGTATACTTGTTACCTAAATTGCGACCTTTATTTTGCTTCTAAGAAAATGCCAATAGTAGGCTTCCATGTTCCACAAACCACCCAGAAGCTGTGCAAGAAAATACTCCCATCTGCCCGTTTAAATCACAAGCAGCATGTTCAGAACTCCAACCCTATGGATCACAATCTTAATTACAGCAAACAGACAGCGCGCAGACACAACAGTACCCCAAACAGCTTATACACCCACACAAGCGACACACAGCTGCGCAAGAGGACAGTCCCGGCTGAGAGCCATAAGCCAAGTCATGAACCTCATGAAACGAGCTGCGCAGCAGATAGAGCTGTTACCTCTGGTTTGCAAACAAGAGTTTCTGAATTTTCCCCTGCTCCATGGAAGATGCTGGGTCCCAGACACTCAGTCACACCAGCCTCATCAGGCCCAGCCAGCACTTTCTATTGTGGCCAGGAAGGTGACTACACCACATCCCTCAGCAGGACTTTTGGCCCCCACCATGGAGACGCCACAAGGTCCACGCCAGGCACAGGCCATTCACAAAGGGGCAGCAGATGGCGAATTTACCATCTGGAAGGAGGCAGCTGCTATTGTGTGTGGAAGCATGTCACATTGTTCAACCAAATCCCTGTATTTACATATTTCCTTTCTGCACGTGGGAAAAGCAAATATTACGAAGCTTTGTTGTTCCACCGAAGGACTCTGCTGATACAGTGCGCTGCAATTCTTACTTAGGAACACAGCAGGTTAGGGAGGAGGAAATACAGGAGAAAGTGCCAAAGGGGAGTAAAAGTGTTTTTCACCAACTTAGTGCAAATGTAGAAGTTGGTAACAGCTGCAGACTTCTCTATTTCCGTCTAGAAAGCAAGCTGAGGTGCACAGGAAAAGCAGTCCTCAAATGCGATATCCACTCAAAGCTCTTTTAGTCATACCTGGCTACTTCAATAAAACCTGGAAGAAGAATGGAGAACTTGCAGGAGCCATGGTCAGAGCTCCTCTCCTATCAATTCAGTTACTGCCTTAGTACCTTCCACACATTATAGATTCTTGTTATCACCTCCTGAGACCAGGAGAGCTCTGTTCCCACCAGAAGCAAAAGACAGCAAAGGCGATTACCCTGAACTGGGAAAATCCTCAGCTTCAGACAGCACACAGAAGTCTCAAATACAGTTTCATGAAGACAGAGGAGCAAAAAACAGAAAAAAAAGTATCCTGCATTCTTATTTGTTTCTTCTTAACACCAACCACCCCCACTCATGCTTTCGACCTGAAGGCTTGACACTTCTATTCACTGTTCAAGTTTCACTTCAGTCTTCTGGTTTCTCTCAGCCTAAAATGCATTCTTAGTTGTACCATTTTTAACCAGACTCTGCCTTCTAACACTTTATCCTCTATCTCTGTCAGATTTGTAAGGCTGTATTACTTCCTTTATGTATGTTATTTGTAGAGGTTAAATTATGGTAGGTTTCACCCAGACTTTATGAAATCCACATCCTCCTGCCGTCTTGTTACCATTCAGCAGTTAGCAATTTTTGACCAAGTCTTTGCAGTTCTACGCAGCACAAAGAACTTCCTGCCAGAAAAAACTCTGCAAATATCTGTCATCTACTACACTGGATACACCTTTAAGATAATGAAACAAGGGCTGAAACTAACTTGACAAGTAAGTATTCTTTGTCCACTATGCATGAAATTGAGCTACACACTCTTCTAGGAAAGGGAGAGGTGCGATTTTTATCCCATTTGCATCCGTATGTGTTCTTCTAAGAGGCAGTACAATGCATGTAAGCATACCCATGTAAGCCTAATGAAGAATTATTCTGCTTTTCTCATTTGTCCTTTCCAAAGCCCTGCAGAAACAGCATGTGGAAAACTGAACCATCATGCTGCACTTGAAGACCAAGAACCAGCCAAGTAACATGGAAATTCACACCAAAGGTGTTCCTGGGTACACCAGCTGTGCCAGCACTAACCGTGGGACTTGCATGCACCTCCAAAATAAGCCCTTAAAAGACATTCAGCAGAGCCTACATCAACTCCGGACTAGAAGAAAACAGATCAACCGAAAACCTCAGTATGTCTTAACAAAAAGGTTATGCCAAGATGAAAGAGCAAGACAAGCACACGGTCAAAAAAGAATACTTTAAGTAAGTTCACTAAGGAGGGTTCTAAAAGTTTCAATTGCTCTAACAAGCAATGCTATAAATTTTATTAGAAACACAGATGTGACATTATATTGCTAAGATATTTCTTCCAAACCTACCTGATATAAATTTACTGAAAAGAAGACTGATTCCCTATATCATTTTTGCAAAAGCTACCAATAAGTAGGTAAAATATAGCTAAACTGGCTGAAAAACAGCTCTTGAAACAGCTTGCACTTTCTTACTGAAGGATCATCTTAGGAAGTGAATTTTGGAACTCATTAAAGATTTTAGCAGGAAACCTCCCATTTTTACATGCTTCCTACTTGTACCCTCAGGTCAAAAATACGTGTTTTTCTGTTTGAACCAAGAGTAACTACCACAGAAACAATGTTAATACTGCTACACAAATCAGCAGACACTCCTTGACAATAATTAAGGATTTTCTAAGAGGTTTTTCATCTTCCCTGACATTAATTTCATTAAATGTATCAGAGGTTTCTTCCACCTTCCCCTTCCTCCTTGCACCTCACCCTCTCTAACGAAGCACAGGGTTTTGCTTCGTGCTCCATTCTCACCTCCTGTTGCACCTCTCCAGAGAGGTGCACTGCACCCTCGGACAGATAGCTGCTTCTGTAAGGAGAAAACCCTGACAGTTAGACACCAGAAATCAAAGATAGGTACAGTGCCTGAATTAAAAGAGGTCAAATACTTCCCACGTGCACTAGGAACAACAGTGAGGGAATACAAACTAGAGAGCATAATCCATACACGACAAATCCAACAGTGTGATGTTAAAGAATTGTGTGTACAACTAAGAAAATAAACCAACTTTTTCTAGACTTGAATGTAGAGCAACATGATTACTACAGAAGCTTGGTAACATTCTGCTTTTGGAGTAAGAAAGGCATTTCTCCAGCATCCCTTTCATTGCCAAGAATTGGAAAGAACAAAAAGAAAAGCACAAAAATCCATGCAAGAAAAAATCTGGGGAAAATGTGTGGTTTGAAACAGATAATCCAAGTAATTCCTTAATCTTCTGGATTAAGCAAGTATCCAAGCTTGAACCTTTTAACATCTCTAGTGTTACTCTACTAACAGATGGCAAGATAAAAAAGGAATTTATTGATTTTCGGTTACTCTTAAATTTTAGAAAAAAGATGATGCAATTATCTATTAAATAACTATATGAAACCCAATGAGTAAACCACAGACAGAATTTCCTTTTGTGTGTGTCCTATGTATGGGTGAATATTTACATACATACACATAATTTTATGGAAAGCAAGAGGTGGACTTAAAATAATGAAAAGATACCACAATTTCAGAAAAAATTCTTACACAAATCTACACACAATTACCATATATGATTCCTGAGCTGATTATCAAAGGTTGGCTAAACCTAGGTGGTTTTGGGAAACTACTCTGGAAAAGAAAGCAGTGTCCTCTGCAAGGGGAAGTTCACAGAAGAAACCCCTGTCCAAGCATCTGTAAGTAGCTACGAATAAGAAAATACTATTTTTTCATGATTTCTCAGCACCTGCTGGGGCAACAACAGTAATCCTCAACAGAAAACTGTTATGTTTTAAATATTCCCATATAGTTACATACTCAGCTTCTTAAAACACAAATTACATACACCTAACATCTCAACACTAATGCTAACTGGACAAACTGGTAAGATACAGACTAGATGGGTGGTCTGCAAGATGGGTAAGAAACTGGCTCACAGGCTACTCAGAGCGTGGTAACCAGTGGTCTGTACTCTGGTTGGCAGCCTGTCACAAGCAGAGATCGACATTGGGCCCCATGGTGTTCAACATCTTCATAAATGAGATGTATGATGAGACTGAAAACACCAAGTTCGCTGCTGACACCAAACTGGGTGGTGAGGAAGAAGACATCCAGAGAGACCTGGGCAGGCTGGAAGAGTAGGTTGGTAAGAACAGTATGAAGTTCAACAAAGACAAGTGCAAAGTCCTACATCTGAGTCACAATAACTAAGGAGCCCAGTCCAGGCTGGGATCTGTGTGGCTGGGGAGCAGCCTTGCTAAGAGGGACCTGGAAGTCCTGGTGGACAAGATGAACCCGAGTCTGCAGTGTGCTACTATAGCAACAAGGGCAGTATGGATACTGGGCTGCATCTGCAGGAGCACTGCAAGCAAGAGATGTGATCATCTCACTTTACCCAGTTTTCAGGCTGCACCTGGAGTACTGTGGTCCCCCCAATTCAATAAAGATGTGGACAGGCTGGAGAAGGTCCAAAGGAGGGCCACAGGATGATCAAAGGACTGGAGAACCTGCCCTATGAGGAAAGACCAAGTTACGCCTCTTCTCCCTGGAGAAGTCTCAGTATTCCAGTAGTTAAAATATGCATATACTGTGATATACCTCCTCAGAGTATTCCAGTAGTTAAAATGTTTTTACATTGAGAACATTCATTAACAGAACAACCTCCTCTGGGTGGAAGGAAAACCTCACTGTAGGTCTTCAAGACGGGATTGAACAGGGTGCTAGATAATCTCAGCTCCCTTTCCCACAGAAGGTTGGGCCAGATGATCTTTCATGGTCCTTCCCAAGTGGGAACTTCCCAAGTTTTATGATTCTATATATTCCAACCCTGATGAAACTGTATACTTCCAAAAAAAAAAAAAAAAACAATTAGCACTTGAGGATGAGCGACTATTACTATTTCACTTTAACAAAAAAAAAAAGGAAATCCTAACAAAAAGAACTGAGAAGAACTCCCCTGAGAAGCAGCCCAAAATACCAAAATTTGAAGATGAAAATGACATTTTTAGGGCCTGGTCATCACAAGAATTTTACCAGATCTTGCTAACTTACCAGAACACTGACGGGGTACACTGAGTGTCCCAGAGACCTCGATACTCTGGAGCTTTTAAGTTAATTTGGCAACGTTGGTTTATATATATTAATTTGTAAACATTCATAATTTTACTAAAAACGTGCCTTAGAAGGAAAAGGTAGATATTCCAAGCAAATTTAATTATTTAAGCAGCACTGTTAGCTACCTTAGAAAGACTTCTTTTTCTTAAAAGGCAAATTCTTGAGCTTTTACAGCAGAAATTATGAGACCTGCATACACGGAAAATAAAATGTTTACCAACCTAAGGATTTCCTGTACTTTCTTTTAAAGTCTTCCCTATTAGCTACTGCCTCTGCCGTTGTTCCTGTCCCCTGAACCCCAAGTATAAACAGCACATTTACACATATACAGAATCACTTATGTCAGAAGAGACCTCTGGGGATCATCTAGTTCAGCCTTTCCCAACCCCACTCAAGCAGGGTCAGCTACAGCTGGCTGCTCAAGGCAGTGTTTAGTTGGGTATTAAATATCTCCCACGATGGACATTCCACAACCACTTCAGGCAACATCTGCTACTGTTTGACCACTCCCACCATAAAAAAAAGGCTTTTCTTTTTGTATTCCGGTGGAATTTCAAGTTTCTAAACTTGTTTCCACTGCCTCTTGCCCTGTCACTGGGCACCACTGAGGACAGACTGGCTCCCTCATCTTCATTCCCTGACATCAAGGATTTATACACATGAATAAGACCCACCCGAGCATCTTCTTCTCCAGGGTGAACAGTCCCAGCTCTCCCAGCCTCTGCTCGTCTGACAGATGATCCACTCCCTTCATCAGCTTGGTGACCCTGCACTGGGCCCACTTCAGTAACTCCATGTCTCTCTTGTACTGGTGCGCCTAGCACTGGACACGGCACCCCAGATGTGTCTCACCAGCACTGAAGGATCACCTTCCTTGAGCTGTGAGCAATGGTCCTCCCAATGCAGCCCAAGGTACTGTTAACCTTCTCTGACACGAGGGTGCACTGCTGGCCTTGTCCACCAGGAACTTTATGTCCTCCTCTCCAGCTGGTCAGCCCCCACCATGTGTTTGGGGTTATTCCCACATCCCAACCCGTGCCAGAGCTTTGCGTTTCCTTTGTTGAACTTCACGAGACCCCCTCACAGCCAATTCTCTGGCCTGTGCAGGTCACTCTGGATGGCAGCACACCCACCTGGTGTTTCAGCCACTCCTTTCAGTTTTGCATTGTCCGTGAACTTGCTAAGGGTGCGCTCTGTCCCAGCACCCAGGTCATTCATCAAAATGTTAAACAGCATTGTCCCCTGGGAACACCCCGTGACTTGCCTCCACCTGGGCTTTGCGCTGGTGATCATGACCTTCTGAGGCCGGCCATTCGGTGTGGTTTCAATCCACCTCGCTGTCCACTGATCTAACCCATGTGCTGCCAGCTTGTCTATGAGAAGGCTATGGGAGATGCTCTCAAAACCCTTAGTAAAGATGAGGTAAACTCTCCCCCCTTCTCCCTGAGCCAACGACCGCATTGTAGAAGGCTGTTAGGTTGGTTAGGCGTGATTTCCCCCTCTTCTAAATCCATGCTGACTACTACTCACCACCTTCAACATAAACCATAATTTAAAGATAGACTCATGTAAGAACAGAAGCCTTCGTCTGCTCCAGACTGATAGAGCAGACATTATGCATAAAAATAAAAATACTAAAGACTGCCTGCAGTCTTTATATAGTTTATAAAAGTATATAAAATAGGACAAGTTCGGAAAACTTGTCAAGCACCACTAACATTTACTGGTACTGACCAAATCCTGGCTGGACACAGAGGAACACAGAATTGTTTCACTGCAATACTTCTATGCAGCACGATGTTCAAACAAGACACCTTCTCCTCCCTAGTGCTCTGCCTACAGAGAGACAAATACCATGATTTTTTATTTTTTTCCTTTTCTTAAAGGAGAGAAAAAAAAGTTATCTGAGACACTGGAAAACTGCTATGGGAGTCCCATGGCTGAATCAACAGATCGGGTCCTACACTGAAGAGACTCATGCCCCCGTTGGTAAAATTCGTGTCCCTCCCCACTCCCCAGCCACAAAACATTAAGACAAGAAAAGGTGAAGAAACACGGCACAAGATCATGCTTCTCAACAGGGCAGGCTAGTAGATGAAGTGCAAAAGTCCCACATTGAAGCTCTAAGAGTCAACATACACACAAAATAAAAAATTAGATAAAGTGCAGGTCAAGAGACTCTATTCACTGTTTAAACAACATGACATCATCTGATGTTAACTAGAAATATTGGCCTAAAGACTGAAAAATCCTCCTCAAGCCTTTTCTGGCATCAAGTGCTGTTCTACTTCTGTTTTTCTTCAGCTGAAACTTTAATTTATATACATACCTAACATACTCAGCTTACTTTCTGCTTCACTTCCTATATATGGTTAGGTACAATTTTGCTCTGCTGCTTTTAACCGTGCACTTAAGACAGCACTTCTAACACCACACGCTCAGCCAGAACTAAAACCAGATTTATATTCAGGTCTATTTTGGAAGTGGCCAAACCAGTACAATACCCATCAACTTTAGAAAATATAAGGTGTTTCCCTTTGGTAGACAGCAGGAATTTATAAAGGAATTCATTACCTAAAAAAGAGAAGTTTACCTGCTGACCATATTAACTGTTAACAGCAGAGAACCCTCATACACTAGAACCAAGTTACAGCACATTTCATTTTGTGTTTATACAGTACCTAACCGAACACGCTAATATTATTTCCCCTCAGTTTTCAGATTCATTCATCAGTACGGGAAAAAAAGTCTTCTCCTATTATTCAGAAAAAAAATTCCTTTTCATGAGTAACTGAAATAAACAAATGCTGCAGAATTCTGGGCTTGTCACCTTCAACACTGATGTGAAGGAACTAGAACTTCACAGTACATGCAGGCAGAAAAATATTCTACTTTCACGCAACCCATGCATATTTAATATTTCCCTATCCATCTCTGTCTTCAGCTCTTTTTCTCACTATTAAGTTGCCCCAACAGGCACCAAGAATATGTCTACATTGGCTAAGATCTGTCTTAACCAGACGGTATTTTGACAGCCTCTTTCATTTTATATGGTTGATAGCTTTCGATTTCAACCCCATTTCCATTTCAAACTGATAACCACTGCTCAAAAAAAAAAAAAAAGTACGAAAACGTCAGTTTTGCTGAATATACTGGAACAGCTTCTGCCACTGTAATGCAACTACAATAATCCTGTCAACTAAGATTTTTAATAAAATACATAAATAACCGAGCTATTCCACATACTGTTGGTTCACAACCAAATTAAATAGCATTTATTCATTAAATCTGAAGGCATTTCTTTGCGCTATTTCAGCCTCTGTCAGCGAGCTTTGCAAATGCGGTAGAAAGCACGGAAAAAAAAATGACCAAAACAAACACCCAGTTGCCCACTCTAATCCCTATCATCCTGTGCCTCCCACCCAGCATCAAGCTACAATATAAACACACTGCTGCAGTGCTCCAGAAAAATGAAAAACCACACACACACATTCACTGAATAGACAAGCCTTAAGTCAGTTTCACTCCAGATCAAAGATAAAAATCAACCCTACTTGGGGATTTTGAGTTTGTGAATAAAGAGAACCTGTTAGGTGCTAACAATGTCCTCCCACTGCTAGAAAATTAAAGAAAACACACTAAGAGAAGACATACTCCCCTCTTTCTTAGGTATGTGGAAAAGAGGAGAGGAAATCGAGCGCATTAGGTGTTTGCTAGCAGAGACCAACACATCCTGACTACCCTGAAAAACCGTATTTGCAGCATCCTGATGGGAAGTGCAGAACTTGCATCTGCTTCACTTCCCATCTCTTCAGCTTAGTTACTGTGAAAGCCAGAATGTCAATTATACGGTATTTAACAACTAATTCACGTTTAAAAAAAAAAGTTTGGTCTGTAACACTTTTATGGCCTAACACTTAAAAAAACCTGGGAACTCAGATTTTGTGGTTTTTTGTTTTGTTTTTTTAATTTGCAAAGCAAGTTAGGAGATGCAAAAAGTGAGAAAGTTGTGTCTAAGTTTATACAGAAAGCTCCATTTTATTTTATACTTGAAAGCCTAACCTGCAATTGGAACATGGACTTGGAAACACCAGCAGTAACTTTTGCCAGATATTTTTGTTTGGAATCATTAATCAATCATTCAGTAAATCCTGAAATGTGATGCATATCCGTGGAAAGGCAACAAAGCCTACTGAGTCGTCACTGTTATGAAAGAAAGTCATTTTTTCTTCATTCATTCTTAATCAGGAGAACAGTGATTCATATAAAGCAGGGCGAGGAGTGAAGAGCACTCTCAATTTTCTGATGTACACATAATATACTGTAAGCAATTAAGACGAAACAAAACTATTTGACAGAATTGAGGAATTACCCATCCAACCCTGGATGCCTCCTATAAAAACTGAATGAATTAGGAGGAAGTGGGAAAGGGTGGAGCTGGCAGTCTCATTTAAACAAATGGCACAGCAGTTTTGTAATCACATTCAAATAGAGAAATTTAATCCAAGTTTAAATTAGAGGATCAATTACTGCTCTTAAAGACTTATATTGGATCTTTCCTAATATAAGATGATAGGTAATATTGATCTTTGTTTCTGGTAATAAATCAAGAGTTCAACCCTGTGGAAGCAGATGGTCTGACTACAAAGAAAGGGCGCTTCCAAAATAAAACAGCAGGACTGAAAGGATACAATTTACTATCGACATATGGCCAATTTAAGTGGCTTAACTGAGAATGGTAAGAAGTGATACTGTACAGAATAGATAAGAGATGAATGAAAGGGAAAAAGGCTTCTAATTATTTTAATCAGCCAAATTATATTTTTTAACGGACAAGTCACACAAGGACAAAATTATAAAGAAAAAGGTTAAATATATGGAGGTATGAACTTCTGAATCAAATTTAAGAGCATTTAACTACCGAGCTATGCCCTGGTCCTGCAAAAAATGTCCCTTTTCTCTGAATAAGTAGCTTTGTGAACCAAAATAAAATCAGGTCGTCTGCAGTCTTCCCCTAGCTTGTCAGAAATCTAACATCCTCTTGCATGAAAGTTAACAATCATGCTTACACATGACTCGCAGGACAACACTCTGACTGCAAAATCCACTCAGAATTGTAGATGTAGTAACA
This sequence comes from Tringa tobata, assembly GCA_033628505.1. Taxonomy (NCBI): domain Eukaryota; kingdom Metazoa; phylum Chordata; class Aves; order Charadriiformes; family Scolopacidae; genus Tringa; species Tringa tobata. The sequence goes on from JAHREE010000152.1 coordinate 389,126, forward strand.
ATTATTTAGAATCAAACAGGTGATTATTCATAAACAATTACCCCACTTTCTAAAAATATTTCAAAAAGGCTTGGTTTTTTTTGGCTTTTTCCTCAGTTCTCTGAGGAACTCGGCTAGGTCTAAGAGAAGCAGCAGTCTGATCTTTCAGACAGAAAACCAGAAGAGCATAATTCTGTATCTCACCAGCTTGGCAGACGACACTGAAGAAGTAACTTTGTTTCTATGTGGTTCCATTTCCCTCCTTATCCTTTGTCAAATTTGCCTAATCCTATTTCTAGGTCGTTGGGGAAGTCTACAAGTTTAACACTATTCAAAAACTGTCTTCAGAAAACAAGGCCTTAACGTTTACAAACTTCCACAGAAGTCCAGAAATTAAAAGAATAAAGGATTACCAGGAAACCTGTCAAAGTTTGAGAGATTAATTTAAAATAAATCCTATAATGTTACATTTTATGTCCTCCTTGTAACTACGATGGCTCCTAAAATCTTGGAAGTAAATGAAACAGTGCAGAAGTTAACTCTCTGACAGTGAAGTTAGAACACAAAAGAGAACCCCAATTTAGAGGGGTTTCAGATTAACTTTCTGACCTATACCTTGAATACGTTTGCCACCCTGCATGTCAAAAGCCCAAATTGTCAACTAGATTCACTGTAACTTGAGGAACAACGTATTCCTAGATACCAATGAAAGCAATTTAAGCCTTTGAAGAAATTTGATTTTGGGGAGAGCAAGGTACCTGCTTGAGGGCGATTTTCTGTTTTAATAAAAGCTTTTGTCAGTGCTTTACATAAACCTGCAGATTTTCTACAGTTAAATCCGAAGGTTTTGTTTAGACTACTTACTAATTACACAAACTGTATGTATCATTATCTTACCTTATATTTCACACAGTATAAACACAGAAATGGTCTGCCTCTGGTGAAAAAGTCTTTCTATTACCAGCACTGCAGGAATCCCGATTAACTTCATGAATGGATAAGTATAATAAAACCTAACTGCAGTTTCTTTTTTTTCTCCAAACATTACCTAATTAAAAACAACTATATTTTAAACTAGTTGAGCAGCAAAGCAGTTAGACATTATTTAGGACAAGGAGTAATGGTTTAGACTAAAAGAGGGAAGATTTAGACTACATATAAGGAACACGTTATTTTACAAGGAGATTAGGGTGGTAAAACAGTGGCCCAGGTTGCCCAGAGAGGTAGGAGATGCCCCATCCCTGGAAACATTCCAGGTCAGGTTGGACGGGGCTCTGGGCAACCTGCAGTAATTGCAGGATGGGAGGAGGACTGCAGGAGGGGAGGACTTTGTATAGTAGGGTAGATGGTTGGACTTGATGATCCCAAGGGGGTCTCTTCCAACCTAGATGATTCTATGATTCTAAAATGTCCCTGCTCATGGCAGGAGGGGGGTGAACTAGGTGGCCTTTAAAGGCCCCTTCCAATCCAAACCATTCTATTACTCTATGATTCTATTTATAAAAACTAAATGCTAAACTCTCTGCTAAAACTTTAAAATACAGAGTTAATTTTAATTCATTTTCAAGGCTGCCTGAAGTTAAAAAAAGACCAAACACGTGTACATTACTTTAGCTATGTTTGTATATGAAAAGGAAAAGCTAAATACTGCTTTCTTTTTTTTTTTTTAGCAAAAAGCAACACAATACTAAATGATGATACAGTATAGAAAGTATTTTATGACATGGATAGCACTTTCGTTAGCTTTTTTTTTTAAAAAAAAAGCTTTTTTTCTCTGCTGAGAAAAGACCATGGTGCTGCCGGAGATTGGAAAAGTCTCCCCAACAGGTAGTTAAACCACAACCGGAATAGCTCACCCTTCCTGGCAGCCTGCAGTATGGCTGTGAAAACTTGCAGGGGGGGGGAAAAAAGAAAAAAAAAGAGAGAGGAAAAAAAAAAACCACCCCTAACTCTGCTCGACCAGAGCACCCTTTTCCCCTCGGAACTGACCCCAGTTAGGACCGGAGAAATAAGGGAAGGGGAGTTTCGCCTCCCTGCTGCTGGTGGTGGCCCGGGAAGAGGGAAGGAAAGGAAGGAAGGAGGGAAGGAAGGAAGGCGGGAGGGAAGCAGCCGGAGAAGGGCTGCCTCCCCGGGCCGAGCCGCCGGCCGTGCCCGCAGCGGGGCTGCCGTGGCCGGGCTCTCTCCCGGCGGAGCAGCCT